>JBBPCY010079705.1:0-26509 GCA_037974405.1 Brachyalestes nurse
CTTGGGACCATCAGTTGTGATGGTCCTATTTGACTACTGTTCTACTCCACATTATGGCAAGAACCACTTAAATAAGTAAAAAAAAAACAACAGTCCATCTTTACCTTATTACAAAACAAATTCTGGTTTGTTTAACTCTTTTTTTTACTGCATAATTCCATGTGTTCCTTCATCATTTTATTTGTTTTCAATATTAATCTACAAGTGAGAATGTGTGTCCAAACCTTTGACTGGTAGTGTATATTATTATAATAATGTGTGTTTAAGATGAAGATTTCCAAAATTGTTAATATGTATATTTGTACATTTTTTCAGTGTAAAAAGAGACATTTCTAATAGGTTTTCTGATTTGGGGGTTCTTTGTGGGTCAGCTATGTTAAAAAATGTGCATATGTGTGTGTGTTATGTAGACCAGTGCTGAGGAAAGCTCTGCCACAGGTGCTCAAGCAGAAAAAAGCTGTCAGGCACACTGTGAGCTGTCAGGCACACTGACATGTGCGTTATGGTTCACTCCCCCTGTCCACAGCGAGTGAGTGTGAGTGTGTGTCGCTACTTCTGGAATGTGGTGCCAAGGACACTGCATTCATGTAAAGCAGGGGAGCCCAAACCCAGTGCTTTTTTTAAACAGGTCTACCCGTTGCTGTGTGAGATTTTTTGCTTGTGCGCCACTGTGTCACACTAAAATTTAACAATCCGTTACTTCGTGTTGTGAATTGTACTTGGGTGTGCTGTCTTGCTGCAAAGCTACAGTTTCAGAGCAGCAGTTTCAAGACAGCGGCAAGTACTCCGGTCTCTCTCTCTCTCTATTTATATACCTGGTGTGCGTGTATGAGAACGTTTGTTCCTGGTGGGATTCTTAACTCTCTTGTGGAGCGTTTTCATATCAAGGTGCGTGGTTTACTGACTCTTTCGTGTGTATCCACGATTGAGTTCTTCCACTATGCTATACTGGGCTAACTGTACCTGCTAACAGGTACGTTCTCGTCAAGTTCTATGACAGAATATCCGTGTACCGAACTGTGAACCCAGCGGACTTTGTCGCCCTGGTCGACCCAGTGAACCGGCAGGCGGTTGAGATTGTCAACCTGAAGCACATCTCAACCTGGTTGCCATGAAACCGGCATCCCAAGAGGTCCTTCAAGACCCCTTCATCTTCCCATACTACACCCAAGATGTCTCTTCCTGAGAAATGGAACGGTGTAGACAAGAAGTGTGATGTGTATCTAACCAACCCGTCTCTTCTATTTGAGTTTCTGCCTGAGCACTACCCCTCAGACAGAAGCCACATCGCATTTCTTGTCTCCTTCCTCACTGTGCAGGCAGCAGAGTGAACTACCATGATCCTGATGCCTGATACCATGACACGGATGCTGGAACTCCTACCCGAAGTTCACCTACCAGCACGGGGCTGGTACACCACGGCGTTCTGCACTTTGGCTGTCCAGACAACCTGGAGCAAGTCCGACCACCTGGAGCGACCCCGAAATATCGCATACATGTACAGTACTGTGCAAATTCTTCAGCCATCCCTCATTTTATATTTTGCTTTAAGTCACCTTTTTGGTGCAAAAACACTGTTTTCTGCCTGTCCATCTTATCTTTGGCATATTGAGTAGATTAAATGAAAGAAATGGAAACAAATGTATTACTGAGACAGGCTGCAAAGTGCTTAAAGATACAAAGAGCCTAGATAAAGGTGCTCCAATCACTCAGCATTCAGCACCACCAGTATACTGATCAACACCTGATCATTTGGAATAATCTGCACCTGTTTCTTGTCTGGTTCAGGCCTCAAGTTAGATGGCTTTGTAATGCCTGAATTATTCATGAATTGGTCACTGTGTGGCTTAACAAACAAAACATTCCTTCGAAACTGGTCAGGTTAAGGGACTAGACTGAAAAAAATAAGAATTTTTGAAAATACAACAAAGTCTGGATATCTGTGAGCAAAATATGAAATGAAAAAAGTTCCCTTAGATAGATGCTCCCCTCCCACACACAGCATAAGCCAATATTATAGCTGCTAGCAATCGATAACCACTTATATCTGAAATCAGTAGATCCATGGACACTGTTATTGCCAGCCTTTCTGGAAATTGTTTGCCTTGTTCTCTCTTGGTTTGGCATCCAGCCATTACAGCAGGACATACTCCACCCTTTAGTCCACACAAGTTAAGACCAGCATACCTCGAACACTAATAAAAACCCAGATCACCAGCATCTTCAGCAGGAACTTCAGAATGAGGAACACTCAGAGGAACCAAGACTCAAAAGAAAAAAATCAGTGAGAGAAACTCAAAGAGAAACCAAGACTCAAAACGGAAAACAATGCAGGAGAAACGCAGAGAGGAACCAAGATTTAAAATGGGAAACTGAGTAAGAGTAACTCAGAGATTAACCAACACTCAAAGAAGAAATTCAGAGAAACACTGAAGGGAACCAAGACTTGAAAGGAAAATCTCAGAAAGAACACCATCAAGACTCTAAAGGACAAATTATGTCTGAGAAACGCCAAGAGGAACTTCAGAAAGAGGAACAAGACTGAAATGAAGAAACTGAAAAATAAGTAACAGAGGCACTGAGAGGAGCCAAGACTCCAAAGGGGAAATTCAGATAGAGAAACACTCAAAAAGAAAAACTCAGTAAGAGAAGGAACTCTATAACAGAAATATAGAGGAAATAAGACTTGAAAACAGAAGCACTCATTTTGATTGAAAGATTCCATTAAATCTTTCAATCAAAACGACTGAAAGTTATTTAAATAAAAATTGAGCTGTTTTTGTTATTTGTGAGCTTTTTCAGTTTTTCCGTTGATGATTGGTGTCCTGGAAGGTCACCAGTTTCAGCTGATGCCCAAAAAACTGTCAGAAAAAGTCCAGAAATTACAGTAGACGGCATCTATCAGAGGTGAGCAGCAGACTTAAATAAAACTGCTGAAACCTGAGCAGGTAATTTCAGACAAAAAAATGAGGAGGACGGAAGCGACATTTTGTCCTGGAGGAAGACACATTCAATCTGACCGGATCCCATTAAAAGCACCACATAAATGACCCAATCAATGTAAATGTCAGTGCAGCTCTGAGGAGAAAAACATGCAGACTGAGCTCATTATTAAATCACACCAACGGGGAAAAGGCTCATTATCACACAGAGAGACTGTTAGAGACACTTTATCACTCATTTCATGAAGAGCTCAGCGGTTGTCCAGACTCATTTCCGTAAAAGAATTTGAGCATGAAGTGTGTGTGTGTGTAGGTGTGTGTGTGTGTGTACTTGTATGCCTGCTGACCTCTTGACCTCTTCTATATAAAGATTTGGAGAGTTAAGTGTGTGTATCTATACGTGTGTGTGTGTGTGCATGTGCATCTATTTAACAGCTGGCCTCTTGACCTATTGTGTAAAACATTGATGTGAGTTATGTGATTGTGTGTGTGTGTGTGTGTCTGTCTGTCTGTCTGTCTATGGGCTGATCTTTAGACCTCCTGTGATGTACAATGACATGTGTACAGGCGTGTAGATGTACGATGGTGTGCGTTGTGGCGGTGGACAGACACGTCCATGGAAGTGGCCAGCAAGCGCTCCTCAAACAGTGCTGTCCAAGGTTCTGAAGAGGACGATGGTGCACCATTAGGGAGGCGCACACACCCCTTCAGCATCAGTGTTGTGGATCGCCAAGCACATATACGGGGAAGATGCAGTCTAATGCTCTAGCGCTATAATGGGGCCACTACATTGATAGAGAATGCAGGCATCAGAAATGAACCCCACCCTTCCCACAGCCAGTACCCTGTAGATAGAGACAGTACACCAACACCTGCTGGTGTAGCTCAGTCAAGAGCTAGCGAGGGGTCTGCATGCCAACACCCAGAAGCTGCTTGCCCTGGGACAAGAACCCTGGGGGCCACCGCCCATACCCCACTACAGCTGCTTAAAGGCTCCTTGACAACGTAGAGGCATATTTGGGGACCTTTGAGCGAACGGCCACAAGAAAAATGTGGCCATGTGATGTGTGGGCCAAACTCCCGGGCCCTTTGCTAACAGAGGAGGTTTAGATGGCAAACGACGCCTCCGCCAAGGACCAGGCGTGTGATTACTGGGTCCTTTAAAAAAAGGTGCGTGCCAGATATGGGTTGTCGTCTGAAAGAACAGCCACAGGGGTGGTGTGTATTACCCCGTTAAAGTGCTGAGGAGTCAGATGGACCAGCTCATATGGATAGGCAAACGCTGGTGGGCACTCTCGAGTGGGCCCTGGAGACACTAGAAATGGGCCGGGGAGAATGACACGTTCTGTGCCCACACCCAAATCCACCATCAGCACAACTACGGACAGTAGATGAGGACCCTGGGCCATGCCCCTCTCCACCCGATGAGACCCCCTCCACTGATCTCTCTTCTGCTCTGTCTCAAACAGGTCCTGAAGGATGGCGAATTCACCTGAGAACAGAAGCAGGATGAGTGATTGCAGAACTGCTGGTAGCAGGTGCGCCTCATAGCGGGTGAGGATCAGGAGCCAGCGGCCAGGCTGTTGGCCATGTATTTTCTAATATAGAACAGCCAAACTCCTGGTCCTTCCCCACTCCATGGTGGACATGGTCCTGCACCTGGCCACCAGGGGTATCGCAACACCTTGGAAAAACTGCGGGACCACTTTCAGTGGTTCAGTATGCAGGCTGATGTACGCTGGTTTTGTCAGTGCTGCCCTCAATGCCAGCGAAACCAGCCCCTGCACCCCTTATTCCAGTGCCTATTATCGAGGTGCCGATAGAGAGTGTGGGGATAGATCTCATTGGGCCACCCACAGCCATGAATACATCTTGGTGATGATAGATTACACCACAAGATACCCAGAGGCTGTTCCCCAATGCAGAGCCACCTCTGAAAATATAGCCAAGGAGCTGCTCTTCTTGTTCAGTAGGATGGGAATCCCAAAGAACATTTAGTCAGACCAAGGGACCCCTTTGTCTCAAAAGTTATGGCCGATCTATGTCGGCTGCTGCAAGTGAAAAACCTACGCACCTCTGTCTATGACACCCAGACAGAGGCCTTGGTGGAGTGGTTTAATTTAGCAGATGCTAAAAAGATTATAGATGGGACCTACTCCTCCCCTACGTGTTGTTTGCTGTCAGAGAAACTTCCCAAGCCCCCACAGGTTTTACCATCTTCAAGGTGTCCGGAGATTGCAAGGGCTGCTGGACGCAGCATGCGAAAGCTCGGAGACGCAGTCAGCACTGTATTGCTCCACCATTGAGTTCGTTCAAGAACAGCTTGTGCCCAGCAGCAACAGCAAATTCTTGGAGAAGTAGCAGGGGCCATAAATCATTTCAAGTGTGGGACTGGTAAATTACTGCCTGCAGCAGCCAGGTAAGTGTACTGAAAATACCACCTACCATATTAATCTATTAAAATGGGTCGAACCTTGGCCAGCATTGTCTACATCCCTTAACCCCTTCCTAGTAGGCCAAGACCGCATCATGCCCTACATTGCCGAGGATCTAACTCCCTCTCAATTACAGGAGCTAAAAAATTAGGAGAACAGTTCTCAGATGTGGACGCACCTCATCTAAATGAGGACACACCTCCATGCTACAACTACGTAGACAGTCCTAGACCAGCCTGAAAACCTACTTGTTTATTCAGACTTTTCTTGTAATTTTTTCCTGTTAGATGAAGAGTGTAGAGCTGGGAGGTAGTGGGCACAGAGAATTCATCCAGATCACTGTCCTGAGAGAGAGAAACAAAATCTTCATGTTCATCATGTTCATCCTTCCTAATGATGATGTGGTTATGACAAGTGGTGGCAGTTGTTGCATTAATGGCTAAGGTAAATTGTTCAGTGGATAAATTAACAGCTAGCTATTTAACAGTTTTTTCTGGTTACTTCATACAGAACCGTCAGTAAACCTAAAAAGGTGTGTGCTTATTTTTACAAAACATATCCAAACTTATTCCAAACTTTTACACATGTAATCATGAACATATCTTAATATAGCAGAGTTCAGCAGAGAAGATTACTTAGTTACCACTGAAACAATTATGCAATTTCCTCTTAGCATCAAGCTAACATGTGCTTTCTACACTAGCTTAAAGCTACTTGAGGCTGATCTCAACCACAAACATACAAATTTGAAGCATAAAAGCTCCCTGGATGTTGCATTGCTGCCTGCCCACTGTTTCACTTGGTTAAATAAAGAGAAAGAATTTCACATTGTTCACACTGTTTGCTGTGCTGTGGTGTGTTCACGCATGACTATATGGACTATATCAAACCATCGCTGGTACAAAAAAACACTGTAAAATGTATTGGCCAACCCCACCACTCCCACACCTGCTAGGACCAATCAGAACAGCCAGGTTCTCTCCATGGGACAGCTAATTATCAAGCATCCACATAGCCAGTGGTCTATATCAATCCATCCTCTGGGTTCATTTGCTCAAGGCTCCCTTGTTTCTTCCAGCTGTGACAAATCGTTTTAATCTGGCCCAGCCTGCCACGCTGTGTGGGGCTCGTTGGAGGAGATTGGACTGCAGCTGCGAGAGCTGCAGGCCGTAGGGAGACGACGGCTGATCTCTCTAGAGAAAAGCGGGAGAACGTCTTGCACTTTATCAGCTCCTGCATGAGGAGCACGTTCACAAAAAAGCATTTAGTGGGTCTGAAATACAGCAGAGTAACAAAAAGCTTTACCCTGCCGATGAGGCTAAAGCTATAGTAAGTAATGAACTGCAGCATGTTCACTGGAGGCATTTCAACAAAAATGTAATTTAAAAAAAGCAATTAAAAACATTGATTAAATTATATCAGTCCCATACAACAGAAGAGCAGAATGCTTCAACGCACATTCGCCTCAAAGCTAATAGACTCACTTATGTCGTTTCTGAAGCTGTACGACACGCTGTTATGCATAACCATGGACTGAAGTGCATCTCTAAGGAGCTCTAAAGCTTGTCTATATGTGTGTGGCCTCACTAAATCACCCAAACAGTTCAAACGAAAATTTTAAGATAATACGAATTATGAATCAGGCTAACAAACTAGCTAACTTGCTAATGTTAGCAGTGCATTTACCAAACATGGCTTTTCTAAACATTTAGAAAAGCCATAATGCCAAAGCAATACACCAGGAAGACAACCTGGGACAAAACACCCCTCGAGGAGATGGAGAGTGCAGCCATTGAGGTCAAGGAAGGAAAGAAGTCTATAAAAGTCAAGCCTCCTAAGATTCATGAAGATAAAAGAGAAAGGGGAAGTAAAATCTGTACCCTGGGGTGATTTCTCTGGTCTGTCTCAGTTTACCCCTACGCTGGGGTAAAGAGAGACGCAAGACAACTTTTTAAAAAACATTTTTTTTTTTTCACTAACCTTCACCCTGAATACATTCTGATAATTTACATTGATAGGAAACATTCTAAATTAATGGGAAATGTGTACATTTTGCTGATATATCATTTTAGCTCGCTTATAGGGGAGCTAATGTAAAAAATGTCTCACTATACCCCACTCTCCCCTACTACTTTTTGCTAAGGGCTCTCTCTCTCTCTTTCTCTCAAGCCTTGTTCTTCATCTCCAGTCACTCCAGAATGACATTTATTATGGCAGTTTGGCAAAAAAAAAACCCAACATACCCATGAGTCAAACAAAGCCAACAGACAGCATTTAGCATGGAAACTTTATCATAATACTAATTGGAAGCTTCCTTTGTGTTAGCTATGTTTGCACTTTTTCTCTGAGGCTGACTTAGAGCACACCAGTCTGATTGACCCAGAAGCAGAAGTGATTTAAAGCTCTGAATGTTTAACTGTGTGCCGATAGCAGTAATTAGCACAACAAAGAGCATCTAATGATATCCTTCTTTAATTGGCTGGATTATCTGTGTTGGTTTGCTTTATTTAAAAGCAAATTATTCATCCAAACAATCTGCCAGCTGCAGTCCAATGGGAAAAATCTGTGTGGTGAATACAGAAAACAATGCATGTTTTCATGCAATGTAACACAAATTAAATGGATTTACTTTTGGGCTGTTTCAAACACACAGTGAATCTGGTCTGGAAGTTTCATGTTTAACAGGGAATTCCACTGATTAGATATAATTCGGTTGTTGTCAACAAAGTCATCCAAAGTGGGTTTGGTGGACATGGATTTATTTACAGTGGAAGTGAATAGAACCACTTCTCCAATATAAACCCTTAGCCAAAAGTAGTATATAGTATACTTTTATAAATTTCAAAATGTTCCAATTTAGACCGAAGAAGTATTGAATTAGTATTAAATTACCCTACAAGTACATGGACTGTATATTTGCTATACTTATACTCAAGCATACTTAATAAAATTAACTTCAAGTATACTACTTTTTGCTAAGAGAAAAATTTTTAAAAAATTTGTTTTATTAATATGTTTTCGTACTTTGCAGTAGCCTGTCACAGCCACTCACGGGGCTATACCGCAGATCGGACTGCAGAACAATAACGCTTACAATAACGCTTCAAAGCTGCTTTGAATAATTAAGAATTCCTCCGAATCATATCCTGTGTTTCGCATAGGCTATATTAGTTTATTTTTCCTGCCAAATGTAGAAGTGTCTGCCTGCAGACCTCCACTGACAGGACCAGCTGTTACAGGTCCAACTAAAGAACCGTGTGACATCATACAAGGGTCACAAGCTGTACTACGTCAATCTGATACAATCTGATTAGGTGTTGCTCAAGCCTAAATTGAGATAACAGACAGTGAAGAAGGCAATGACTTGCAGGATAATGGGCTGGAGAGCTTGTTCACCCATTAGCAAACACTTTTATTAAATGACTCATGCCAGTAAATACTTTTTGGAATAAGATATTGATGTACTTTCTAAACATTTGTATAGGACAATTTGAAATAAAACATAGCACAGCCAATCAGAACAGAGCTTATCTATAGCAACTTGTAGGGCAGTGGGCAGCGAACTAAAAGGTAGTACCCGGACCCCATGTGAAAACCGGTCCACCATCATCAGTACTGTGGTGTACCCTTTGGATTCCATTGTTCGATGGGCCGACAGGATGAGCGGAAGCAGGTGAGGATACTTTACCGTGACCGCATTAAGGCCTCAGTAGTAGATGCAGGGCCTGAGCCCGCTATAATTATTCTCAATAAAAAAATAAGCTAGCTAGAGGTCCTCAGCCACACAGTCCTACATTGCCATGGTCTCCACCTCAGACAACGGATAGACTCTTGACCCAGGAAGTGTAGTCCCCTACAGGAGGTCAATAGCGCAGTCCCACGGCCGGTGCGGAGGGATGGGTCGCCCTAGTGGCGCTTAAGACCATGGCTAGATCTTTATACTGGTCGGGGATATTGAGTGGGAAATTGGCGAGCGGACTCTCAATTGACAGACAAAGATGGTGGCACGCTATGTCACAGCGGCCACTCTGGGTCCAAACTTTAGTGCAAAAGTGTGTTTTTTTTTCTAGACTCCACATCAAAACTCACCAAACATGTTCATCTGAAAAGCTGGTATGCATGTTTATGACCACCAGACCCTGCTCCAGATAAGAGAAGAGCAAGTAGCTTACCTCGAAGAAGAGCTGCTGCTACTACTCCGAGATCTCAGCTTGCTACGTGGACCGGGCCCTCAGACCACAGTGTCTGAGTTCCTTGGTGTTCACATTACGGAGAACCTCACATGGACCTTCAGCACCAGCTCCATCACCAAGAAGGCCCAGCAGCGTCTTTACTTTCTGCGGAGACTTCCACCCCCAATCCTCACAGTGTTCTACAGAGGGACCACAGAGAGCATTCTCTGTAATTGCACTACCTGGTACGGGTATTGCAATGTTTCGGACAGCAAGAGGATTGTGAGAACAGCTGAGAAGATCATTGGAGTCTCTCTTCCCTCTGTTACAGGCATTTACATTACACACTGCATCCGCAAAGCCACCAGCATTGTGGATGACCACAATCACCCCTCACATAGTTTCTTTACCCTCCTCCCACCTGGAAAAGGTTCCTTAGCACACAGGTCTCCACTACCAGAACAGTTTCTTCCCTCAGGCTATCAAACTCCTCAACCAGAACTGAAGCATAAAACACACACATACACACCACCAACACAACCGTCCCCTCCCTCACCCTACCCCCTTGAACAACTCAGACTTTAATTACCTGTTAAAATATTCTTTTTTATGCTGCACATTCTATATAAAACACAACATTTTCTGTCATGTTGCTGCTACACACTGCACAATTATAAAAATTCCACAATCATATTTATTGCTTTATTTGCACATGTAAACTCTGTTCTGCATTTTTGCACATCTCTGCTGCTAGAATACAGTACTGGTCAAAATACTGTATTTGTCCTCAATGTAGGCACTGTCAATTGCACTGAACGTTGTCTTGTCTTGTTTAGTTGCTGCTCTTGTGTTCTGTCCTGTTTGCACTTGTGTTCTGTTCTGTGATGTTCTGCTCTGCTCTTGTGTTGCACCATGGTCCTGGAGGAGTGTTGTATTGTTTTTACTATGTACAGTGTGTATATGTCACGGGCAGGGTCAGAATAAATCGTGAACTGTGCCCACTATGTAGCGTGGTGGAAGAGCTTGAACGTGATAGACACAGAGAAGCCGGCAAGCCATGCAGTTAGTCTCAGAATGCTCCTAAGGGAGTTAGAGTTCAAACCAAGATGAACCCGTGATCTGAACACGCACACAGAGAACGCACTCTGCACTCCGAAGAGCCAGTTACTCACGGTACCGGAGAGAGAGTGGAGGTAGAGTTGGAGGCGACACGCAGGCATGAAGTCAGGTAACTTCAATGTTAGTGTGCAGACTGTCACTTGCTTCCTGTTTATATACCTGACGTGAGTCATCACCGGTGCCTCGTGACCTCACGTGCACTGGTGCATGTGACAGTACCCCCCCGTCTAGGACCGGCACCCGACGGACCAGGCTGGGGAGATACCCGACGACGGTAGTCCTGGATAAGGGACTGGTCCAGAATGAAACGGCCGGGAATCCAGGGCCGTTCTTCCAGACCGTAGCCTTCCAAGTCTAAAAGATACTGGGTGCCACGGCGTCGCAAGTCCAGAATCTGCTGGACCGTGTAGGCAGGACCACCGTCAATAATCCGTGGAGGGGGCGAAGCAGGAGTCTGCAGAGACAGAGGAGAGAAGACAATATGTTTGAGTTGAGAAATATGGAAAACGGGATGGATCCGCATGTGGGCAGCCAGCTGGAGCCGGTAGGTGACAGGATTGATCCGGTGAGTGATCTTGTAGGGGCCCAGGAACCGAGGTGAGCGTTTTTTGTGTGGAGGTTGATATGTTGGGATGAAAGGTATGCTCTGTCATCTACATGGAACAGTCGTCCCGGAGGGTGCCGTCGACGATGTAGCGGTCGTTGTCTCTGATGATGGCAGCGCGAGCTTGGTTCCACAGTCGGCGGCACCGGCGTACCAACACTTGGCGGATGGGACGTCTACCTCGGGTTCCTGGTGGATGAACATGGGCGGCTGGAACCCATGGCAAACTTCAAAGGGGCTGAGGCCGGTGGCAGAGGAGACATTCAGATTATGGGACAGCTCAGCCCACAGGAGATAGTCTGCCCAGGAGCGCTGTAGGTCGGCCACGAAGCAACGCAGGTAGCGCTCCAGATGTTGGTTGGTCCGCTCCGTCTGGCCGTTTGTCTATAGATGGTATCCAGAGGACAGACTGGTGGTGATTTGGACCAGACGGCAGAAGGCCTTCCAGAACTTCGCCGTGAACTGGGGCCCTCTGTCCGAGACGATGTCCGTTGGGAACCCACGCAAGCGGACTACGTGCTCCAACAGCAGTGATGCGGTTTCCTTAGCAGAGGGGAGTCTGAGAAGGGCCACCAGGTGAACAGCCTTGGAGAACCTGTCGACACTGGTGAGGATGGTGGTTTTCCCCCGAGACTCCGGTAACCCAGTAATAAAATGCACTGCAATGTGCAACCAGGGATATTGGGGCACTGGGAGAGGTTGGAGATTAGCCAGTGGAGCAGGCGAGAACAGTCCTTTGAGTCTTGGTTGATAGTGGGCCACCAAAAAGCCCATTTTAGCAGAGCGAGCGTGCGAGTGACGCCGGGGTGGCCGGCCACCACTGAACAATGCGCCCACTGAAGTGTCTCCTGGCGTACGGAAGTGGGAATATAGAGTCTTCCAGTGGGGGTCTCGGGGGGAAGAGCCTCCAAGGCCTGTTCCCTGCGTACCCTCTCTTCCAACCCCCATTGGAGCGGAGCAATGATGATGTCAGCAGGCAGGACAGGCGTGAGAGATCTTAAAATGGAACTGTTCGAAGAACAGTGCCCACCGCGCCTGCCTGGGGATGTAAATCTTAGCCTGTCGCAGAGTGGTCAGGTTCTGGTGGTCCGTCCAGACGGTGAATGTGTCACTGCCGCCCTGGAGCCAATGACGCCATTCCTCCAGAGCCCACTTGATGGCAAGCAACTCACGGTCCCCCACCTCGTACCGTCACTGCATGGGATTGAATTTTTGGGAGAAGAAACAGCAGGGATGCTGCTTCTTATCTGGACCTTGGTTTGTCTTGATCAGGATGGATGAAAACAGGTGCAGTGGTAAAGTGATGACAGAGGAGGCGAAAGGCGGAGATAGCTTCAGGAGTGAGGCTGAAAGATCCGGTCTTGAGCTTGGTGAGAGCAGTAAGAGGCACCGCAACTGAAGCCCCGAATAAACCGCCGATAGAAATTGGCGAACCCCAGAAAACGTTGCAGCTGTTTAAGCAAGGTGGGTAGGGGCCACGCTCGCACAGCCTCCAGCTTCTGGGGATCCATGGCCACCCCCTGGGAGGAGATCACGAAACCAAGGAAAGTGGTGGAGTGCTGATGGAGGGCACCTTTTTCCAACTTGCAGAACAGTTGCTGCTCTGACATGCTGGGTGTGCTCCTCTAAATTATGTGAATAAATCAGGATGTAATCCAGGTAGGCAAACGCCCACCTACCCAGCATGTCACGAAGGATGTCAGAGATGAACTGCTGAAATACTGCGGGACTGTTACACAAGCCGAACGGCATGACCAGGGTCTCGTAGTGGCCGGTGGGGGTTCCACTCATTTCCCTCTCTGATGCGGACGAGATTGTATGCGCTGCGGAGGTCCAGTTTGGTGAAGATCTTCGCACCAGAGAGAGAGTCCAGGGGGGTATTTATGAGCGGAAGCGGGTGGCGATTTTTAATGTTGATGTCATTCAGCCCCCGATAGTTGACACAGGGGCGGAGACCCCCGTCTTTCTTCTTAAAAAAGAAGAACCCAGCGGCCGCGGGCGATTTAGAGGGGTGGATGGTCCCATGGCAGAGCCCCTCGGCGATGAAGTCATCCATCGCCCGTTGCTCTTCTTTTGTCAAGGAGTAAAGATGGCCGTGGGGTGGTACCGTGCCCGGCAGGAGCTCAATTGTCAGGTCGTAGGGGCGAAGAGGTGGCAACTTGGCGGTGGATTTTTTACTGAAAACTCCCGCCAGGTCATGATACGGGACGGGAACGGCCTCCAGGTCGACATCGGAGGCCTCAGACTCCCCTAAGCATGTCCCAGCCGGCACTGAAACGCAGAGTTCACTGCAGGTCGGTCCCCATTGCAGGATCTTCTGGCGTGACCAGGAAATAGGGTCGTGACGCACCAGCAACAAAAAATGTAATTGATTCAGTGTGGGATTCGATGGACATAGTGATGGGTATTGTGATAGGCCAGCTTAAGTTGTTTTGTAAACATCACGTAGGAGTGGGCAGTCTCACTGTCTGACTGAATGACTGCCGAAGCCCATTCTGCTGCCTGCCCGGTAAGGAGGGAAATGAGCAAGGCGATGCGACTGCAGTCAGTGGAGTAACGTTGGGCCTGAAACTAAAAAAGTAGGTCAAGGTTAGTCAGAAACACCTCACACTTCCCATCCTTACCATTCCATTTGTTCGGAAGGGCTATCTTGGGAAATGAGGGTGCCGGGGTAGAGGCTGGAGCCGGGAGTGCTGGAGAGGCAGCCTGTGGAGGGGTAGGTCCCCCAGCTGAAATCTGTTGCAGGGTCTGTTGCAGGTTGGCGAGCTTGTTGCAGGTTGGCGAGCCGCCACTCAGAACGCTCCTAAGGGAGTTAGAGTTCACACCAAGATGAACCCGCGTTCTGAACACGCACACAGAGAGATATATAAAGAGCTCCGAAGAGCCAGTTACTCACAGTACCGGAGAGAGAGTGGAGGTAGAGTTGGAGGCGACACGCGGGCATGAAGTCAGGTAACTTCAATGTCAGTGTGCGGACTGTCACTTGCTTCCCATTTATATACCTGACGTGAGTCATCACCTCACGTGAACTGGTGCGTGTGACAGTATATACAAATAGAAATAACAATAAAAACCTACTCGACTTGACTTGTTCATGAAATTCGTCATTGCTAGAAAACCCTAATGGCTTAGTTATGTGGCTAACCGACCTTGCCGCTAACTAGACAACTATCTAGGGCTTTCACCGGTATCGGGGCTGGCATTAACTCCACCGGGAGAGACAAGGAGGACACAAGGACTCAGGAAATTAATTTGCCAGTCGATCCAGAATCTAAAAGAACAGATACAGAAAAACAATGATCAGACACGTGCAGTTTTGCAGTTACATTAAACTGAGCTGTGGGCTATGGTGTGGAGGAGGGGACTTCAATGAGAGATATGACCTTCTTTCCTCGAAGCACGAGCCCGAGAGGAGAATGGAGTAGTTGGTCAGAGACAAAGAGAGATTCGTTCTATGCTCACTCCAGACTGAGCTTGGACTACACGTGAGGTTCACTGGAAAGAGTGAGGGTAAGGTGATGGTGACAGCACAGAAGCCTTCTGGATCGAGAGGGGTAGGGAGCTAAGTAGGAACAGATGGGCTGCCAGGCACCAGGCTCAAACAAAAATAAACCTGCATGTGACACACAGATGTGATGAGACGTGCTGGACAAGAACTCTGGTGACGTGGGCCGCTGGTGGTGTGGTTGAGGCGGCCCTGACGTGACAATCTACATATAACATTTACATAGAAGCTGTATTCAATTAGTGTTAACACTTAACAATACAACTACCCTGAAAAAGGGTTTATAAATGATTTACAATAAAGTTGTGAATTAGGTTGTAAGACAGCTTATAAATCATAATAGGCAGTTTTAAAGACGTTTGTCATTGCAGGCTCACTATATCTGAGATCTTGCCAGCAGCTTAAACTAGCTTTCTCAGGCAGAATGTTAAACTGTCAGCTTCATCAGGTATTTGTTAAGATGCTACTAGCATTGAAAGACGGGAAGACGGGAAGGATAACTCACCGGAAGGACAACTCCCCAAGTTGGAAGGGATGTGTCGCAATTCAGCCTTCTCACACCGCGACACAGGTTTGTGGACCTAGGTATCGCGATTTCGGTTTTGTATAAAAATACTGTATAAGAATAGCATATTTTTTTGAAGAATTTACAAACTCTACCCTCACTGTTAATCTGTCTGAGTTTGCTGCTGTTCTACTGGAATTCAAGACTCCTCCTCTACAATTATTCATTCAGGATGACCACCAAGAGTTCTGAGAGTTCTTCTTTCTTGATACACCCCAAGACCCCCTCGTCCTGGGATACCCTTGGCTCACTTGATACCCTTAAGCGAGCCAAGACACCCTCATCTTGGGATACTCATGATTTGGCAGCTGTATTTTCGAAAGACAAGGCTTCCTCCCTGCCACCTCACCGCCCCTAGGATTGTGCTATTGACCTCCTACCAGGAACCATGCCTCCTTGGGGGAGACTTTATGCTCTTTCACAGTCTGAGGCAATGGAAGAATACATCCAAGAGGCCCTAAAAACAGACTAATTTGACTATCCAACTCTTCTGCAGCTGCTCCTTTCTTCTTAGTGGGGAAGAAAGATGCCCCTGGCATTGACTATAGAAAACTCAATCAGATTAGCATTAAAAACAAATATTTATTACCACTACCTAATCAATACCGCTTTTGAACGCCTACCCAGCAGCACCATCTTCACCAAACTCGATCTACAGAGCTCTTATCACCTGGTTTGTAAGAGGGAGGTAGACGAGTAGAAAACAGGATTCATCCGCCCAAGTGGACATTATGAATACCTAGTAATGATATATTGATTTTCTCTTCTGATCGTCGATCTCACATACAACATGTCTGGCAAGTCCTACAGAGACTCCTAGAACACTGCCTTTATGTGAAGCTTGCTATAGACTCTGCCAAATTGACTGGTCTCATGTGACTATGGATTTAGAATCAGGACTGCCCTCTTCCAAAGGAAATTCAGTAATTCTGGTAATAGTCAACCGATTCAGCTTTGATTAAAAACTGTAATGGGGCTATAGATGATGCAGAGAAATAGATGGACTACACCCTGTAACTGTGACCTACAAAGTGCACCTGAAGGGTCTTTGGCACTGATAAAGTGGACAGTGAGTGTAGATAAAGGGCAGGCCAGTGGGTTTATCATAAAATAAAAGGTTTGGTTGTCGTCTTACTCGCAGAGGCTCTGATTTCCTCTGTAATCTGCAGCATTAACATCAGTAAAGATAGGAGCTCATTGATGCCTGAACCAGCCCTTCCTGAAGGTGATTTATCATCATGACACCTCCACTCGATTATGGGGTCAAGGAGGAAGTGCTCTGCTTTCAGTTAGTGTGCTACTGATTAGGATAATGATGATGACATGGCTGATGATCCACCAGTGGGCCAATTTAGCTTACAACAAGTT
Organism: Brachyalestes nurse; assembly: GCA_037974405.1. Taxonomy (NCBI): domain Eukaryota; kingdom Metazoa; phylum Chordata; class Actinopteri; order Characiformes; family Alestidae; genus Brachyalestes; species Brachyalestes nurse. The sequence continues at coordinate 16,711 of JBBPCY010079705.1, forward strand.
CTCTGCAATTTAGAGGGTCAGTGAACATCAAGGACAAAAAGCAGAATAAGACAATGGCCAGTTTAGCCAGATCGGTGTAGCTCAAACCCTCTCTGCCCCTTTTCTGTTGGTTTGAAAGCTAATTGGCTTAGCAACTGTAAGAAACTGTTCAGATGAGCAGTGAGTGTTTTTTCCACATTAATATTACTAAATATACTAAAAAAAAAAAATACAACTAAAAAGAACAAATACAAAAACATTGTACAGTAAATAGTGATTTTATGTTAAGTGTATCAATGTGTTCCTTGTGGAAGCCTAGTATTAAGATAAGATAAAAAAAAAAGAACTTTATTGTCTTATATTGATTCCCTTGTTGCACTGAGCATGTGACAAAAGAATGAGCATGATAAAAGAATTTCCCTCGGGATGAGTTTAAAAAAGACAATAATAGTAGTAATAGTGTAAACAGATAAAATAACTATAATAACTATAAAATAACTATAACAGATAAAATACAATAACAGATTGTAGTCCAAGTGGTTATGAAAAGTGACTTAGTGTTTGTACCATAAAAATATGATGAATGCAATAAAATGAGATAGCAGGATGTGATTAGTAGCATTCTCTACTTAGACACCTCCGTCAGGTTGTCCAGTCTGACACATAGGATAGACCCAGCCTTTTCAATTAGCTTGTTCACCCTGTTGGCGTCAGCTGTCTTCACCCCACTACCCCAGCACACTGAGTCATGAGAGAATTTCTGGAGGTGGCAAGACTGAGACCTATACCTAAAGTCAGACATGTACAGGGTGAAGAGAGAGGGTGATAGGACAGTCCCCGTGCTTCTCAAAATGCTATCTGAACAACATCTGAGGGCCCTAGGACTGACATCAGGAACTGCAGCTTTACTGGGACGGAGTCTACACAGTTCCCTTCTGATGTCATAAGCTGAGAGTGACAGGGAGATACATGCTATGGGTGCAAGAGAGGGGGGAGGAGAAAGGAGTGGATGAGAAGAGCTGAGTGGGGGGGGGGGGTCAAACCTATTAAAGTGCAGTTTTAGGTCATTAGCACTTTCCAAAAATATTACTTGTAGGTTCCATAGGTTAGTTTGTCTCAATCAGTCCTTCATTAAATTAAATCAGAAGCTGCAGTTGGACTTTCACAAATCCATGCAACAAAATCTGGAACTGAACCTGTGTTCTTACTAGCTCACAAAATATCAACTACTTGATACTCGTTACTTTCATGTTTGTTTGCATTCATCCTATGGTAAACTTTGCTGGAAAGACACTTTGTTACACATTAAGAAAAATGGCTTTAAACAGTTTGCATATGTATATGAGCTTGTTGGACATCCAATCCCAAAACCACCGGCATTATTATGGCGTTGACCCCCTTTTGCAACTATAACAGTATCCACTCTTTCCACAAGATTGTCAGAATTTGTGCCTATTCAGTTAAAAGAGGGCACTTTACAGTTAAAGGGACCAAACCCTGAAAAACAACCCTACAATTCCCCCTCCACCAAACATTACTGTTTACTACACCGTCAGGTCACAAGGAGAATCCAGTTCAGAAATCCACTTTCTCCTTGAACTCAGCTCCATACCACAAACCTAGTCCAGAGGACTCAGAGTTCTAATCACATGACTCTGATTCATTGGTAGAAACAGACTTTTGGTGGCTGGATTGCCTTACTGAACTTTGACTATTGTTGCTGAGACTCTAACTCAGTTCTTGTGTTTTCGAAACATCGTTTGTATCCATTTTTCTTGCCCTCAGCCTGTTGTAATAAACTTATATCAATTTTCCACTGCCACAAGGAACCACGCCATACCGTCAACAACATTTTACCATTACAAATAAAGCGAGCCATACCAGAGCCATACTCAAAAATACTGTCATGACAACAGAAACAAGTCCAATTTTTAACTGTCCATGGACCAAAAACCAGCAACGGAGATACAAACAACAACTGGGAGGCTGACGAAATTCAAGTGCTATCTGCGCTGTTCCAAATTCAGGGAAATGTATAGAAATGTGTTACCCTACAGATATATCACATATTAGGTTGAGAAAACGCTGTCTTCCCTTAAACTAATCCAGCCATATAATATTTGCAGCTCGAAGTTTAAATGTTAGCCGACTATGGCCTCAGGCACAAAAACATCCTTATTTTTTTCCATTCCAGAAATTTAGAAGCGATGGGTCCGGTCCCAATGGATGTGCTGCTGATGAGAGGAAGCGCAGTCAGAGCAGCTTCACAGCTCTCCATGGAGTCTGCAGTCAAATGGGCCCACAAAAACACCATCTGATGTGTCCCGCTGCACACGCACACACACACCGCTTACCTTTATGAATACATGTCATTACCATCTACACCCATTACTCCCTCAGGCCTCCCTCACTGACCATGTTCACATACCTACACTGATAGCCACTCAAAGCTGCCGAGCCTGACTCTGCTCTGGAGCTCTCTGAATGCACACTGAGCCATCAAAGCCATAATGTCGCTTGGTGTCTCAGTTCTGCTTTGGTGTGTTTGTACTCTGCTTTAGTCACTAATAATTGTATAATAGTGAGTCAACTTGATGTTTATTGACGATAAACAGTAAGTTTCAGTATGGAGTTTGGTGAGCGCCTTCTCTGCCTTCATAACCCTCACCAGCCACTACGGGACCCTCATAATGTCATTTGGATTGTGTAACAGTCCGGCGGTGTTCCAACAGTTCATTAACAATGTCCTCCGTGACATACTGGGTAGGTGGTGTTTCGACTATCGCGATGATATTCTCATCTTCTCCAAGATCTTCAAAGAACATACCCAGCATGCCCGAGCAGTCCTCAGGACGTTGCTGGCCCAGCAGTTGTTCTGCAAGCGGAAGAAATGTGCTTTCCACGAGCGCTCCACCACATTCCTTGGCTTTGTCATCTCCCCCCAGGGTGTGGCCATGGATCCCCAGAAGCTGGAGGCTGTGTGTTCTTGGCCCCTACCCAGGACTCTCAAACAGCTGCAATGTTTTCTGGGGTTCACCAATTTCTATCTATTCTGTTCAACTGCGGCACCTCTGACTGCTCTCATCAAACCCTCCCAGAAGTCCTTCGATCTCGATGACTGTGCTATCCACGCCTTCCGGACTCTCTGCAACCTCTTTACTTCAGCTCCCATCCTCCATTATCCGGACCCGGTCAGGCCGTTCATTGTTGAGGTGGACGTCTCTGATGTGGGCGTAGGAGCCATTCTCTCACAGTGAGCTCCAGACCAGAAACTGCACCCTTGCAGTTTATTCTCTAGAAAGTTCAACCCCACACAGCAGCGTTACGGGCTAGGGGATCATGAACTGTTGGCCATCAAGTGGGCTCTAGAAGAGTGCCGTCACTGGCTCCAGGGCGGCGGTGACCCATTCATGGTCTGGACCGATTACCAGAATCTCATTTCCATCCACCAGGCTAAACAGCTCAATCCCAGACAGGCGCGGTGGCCTCTCTTCCTCGAGCAGTTCCACTTCCATCTCTCGTACCGCCCAGGGTCGAAGAACACCAAGGATGACTCCCTCTCCTGACAACTTCAGGCGGAGCCCCCTTGGCGGACCCCGCACCTGTCCTGCCATGTCACTGCATCCTGGCTCCTCTCCAGTGGAGGTTAGAAGATAGGGTCCGTCAGGGACACGCCTTGGAACCACCCCCGGATGACACCCCACCTGGACGTCTGTTTGTTCCCACCAACCTTCACACTGAAACCCTCCGATGGGCCCACTCTTCCACTGTTGCTGGACATCCAGGCCTCTCCCATTCTCTCTCACTACTCTGATGGGCCTTTTGATGGCCAGGGATGGCACTTTATTAGAAACACCCACCTTGTGCTTCTACTATGTGGCCACTTTATAAGAAACACCCACTTTGAGCTTCCACTCACTGACCACTATATTAGAAACACCCAACTTGTGCTTCCACTATTGGCCACTATATTTTAAACACTCGTCTTGAAGCACCACTTTGATGGTGTACAGTTAGAAGCTGTCAGTTGATGAACCTTAGCCCTCTAGTCACTCTTGGCTGGATATTTTTGGGTGGTGGAGCTCAAAGTGTCCAGAAAAGTAAGGTGTTTCTAATAAAGTGGCTAGTGAGTGAAACACAAGGTAGTGTTTGTAGTAAAGTGGAGGGTGGGTGAAGGTGGTGGACTGTATCAGACTTCTGAAATTGAGCCCAAGACGTTTCCAACAGATTACGGCTAACAAAGATTGACGTGGGCCGTAAGCGATGAAAATTTTAATTAGGCTGAATTAATGGAGCACAGTCACTATTTATATTTGCCACCTGATTAACATGTTTCAGACAGCAGCCACATGACACAGTTGTGTATTTTTAGAGGAGCAGGTGTGAAAATGAAAAAATGAAGTATAAAAAAAATTCCCCATTGCATCACATGACGCATGATCTGCTGGCAGTTTTTTCAACAAATCCTCCTGGGATTAGTTAGCAGTGATGTGACTTGGCCCCAAATAAAGAACAAATAAAGAAAAAGAGTGTTTCTAATAAAGAGGCCAGCAAAAGGAAGCATAAGAGTCGTTTCTAATCAAGTGGCCAGGGAGTGGAAGCAGAAGGTGTTTCTCATGAAGTGGCTAGTCAGTGAAAGTACAAGTGTTTTTAGTTAATAAGATGAATAAATCTAAACTTTCACTGTAGTATATTTAGTCCAAGAAAAAAAACCCTTATCAATAAATTAGCTTTTGTCCTTGGACTGGCTAGCAGTGGCCTGTTTCCTGTAGTGGAATTTCTTCTGTGCTGGGATTGGCTAGTAGTGGAATTTCTTATGTGCTGGGATTGGCTAGTTGCAACTAGTCTCCTTTGCTGGGACTGGCAAGTTGTGGCCTGTCTCCTGTGCCAGGACTGGCTAGTAATGGGATGTCTACTGTGCTGGGATTGGCAAATAGTGGCCTGTCTCCTGTGCTGGGACTGGTTAGTTGTGGCCTGTCTTCCATGCTCGGACTGACTAGTAATGGTCTGTTTTTTTTGCTGGGACTGGCTAGTAATAGCCTGTCCCGTGCTGGGATTGGCTAGTAGTGGGATGTCTTTTGTGCCTTTACAGTGCTCTAGCAATCTGTGTGACATCTCTTCTTCATCAGGTCCAAAAGCTGCCATTTTACAGTTTGAAGTGGAGAAAGCAACTGGCTCATTATCTTCATTACCTCAGAGGCTTGTTCATTGTGAGCCTCAAATCTGGGTCACAAGTGAATCCATGAATATTTTTTATCTTAAAATAATGCAAAAGTGAGGATTTTACAATGTGTTTACATTTGGGCTGGCTAAATGTTGTATTGTTTAGCATTTTAATATTAACTCTGAATGAAAGTGGATGGCAGGTGCCGTGTTTTACACATCTCTTCAGAAACAGTAGAAAAGCCTCTGTGTGGGCCTTTTCTTCCTCCTTTGTTCAGATTCCCGCAATGGAAATGGAAAGACATTTTCCCCGAGGAGATGAAGGGAGGGAACAGAGGGCAGAAAACCTTCAGAAAGTCACAAATTACACAGGCAAATAAAGGCTTTGGCAGTGAGGCAGCAGCAGTGAAGCAGAGGAGTATATTAAAGGCTACTGTGTTATTGTGCTGGGTGTCATCATTCTGGATGCTGATTACATGTTTCAGGGATGTTTAAAAGAGGCCTGTGGACGACTTAGGTCATACAGTGCTTTTCGAGAAGGTACGAGTGTGTGTGTGCATGTATTTATGTGTGTTGGGTGCTTCTGTAGATATATATATATACTAACAAAACAATCAATAAATCAATAAGGGTGGGTGCGGAGTGACTGTAGAGAACATTCTCCTGGTACAGGGACTGAAGAACTAAAGTGTTTCAGCATTAAAGATATACAGCAAATATTGGGGGATGTATATCATTTCATCATCTACTGTGAATTATTCAGTGTGATATTCAGCAGTATCTAATATGAATTAATCAGTGTCTGCTATGAATTATTATTATCTACTATGAACAATTCAGTGTCTAGTATGAATTATTCTTTGTCTACTATGAATTACTCACTACCACTGTGAATTATTTAGCATCTAGCATGAATTATTCAGTATCACGTATGAATTATTCAGTGTCTGCTATTAATTATTAAGCATGTGCATGATTATTCAGTGTCTGCTATTAATTATTAAGCATGTGCATGATTATTCAGTGTCAAATATGAATTATTCAGTAATTGTTATAAATTATTTAATCTCTATTCAATATCTAAATAATTATTCAATATCTATCTATCTGTATTATGTGCGAATTCTGTAGTTTGGAACTGAACCTTAGAGATTTCTGGTGTTGTGGGTCTCCAAATGATTCAATATATGATTGAAGTTGTAGGAAAATGTAGCTTTTATTAAAGAATACAAGCTCTTCATTCTGAAGGTTAAGCTTAGGTTAGGGTTTAGGTTTAGCTTTAGGGTATAGCTTTAGATTTAGGGTGTAGTTTTCAGGTTTCATTCGCAGTTTTCTGATCCTGATTTTGGACTCTCAGAAGGGGTTACGATGTCAAAGCAGAGCTCACGAAAGCTAATATCTTATTTGGAGGAGTTCTTCTATGAAACGGCTGTTCATAGCTTCCACAGCAGAGATCCTGCACGAGGGATGCTTCTCCAACATCCTGACACCAGAGGGAGAGGGATAGTGTTGGGAGTAACGCATTACAAAAGTAACAAATTACTGTAATGCATTGCTTTTTGCTGTAAAGCAGTAATGTAAGGCATTACAGACAAAAATCTGGTAATATTTCACTTGGTACAAATGTCAGTAATGTGTGTTACAATGCATTTTAAGCCGGAATGAAGTGATGTTTTTTTTCTTTATACAAATTCGCCAAAATCACTGCGTGATCAGCAGAGGAGAAACGTCTGTGCAAAATGTTTCATTTCTTGTCAGACAGAACAGAGAGATGAGTGAACCTGCAACTGATCTAACGTCAGATAGTACTGTCTTTAAGCATAAGCCCAGCTCAGTCAGATACCACATCACCTTCCATGCTGTGAAATTTGTTCTATTTAAATGTGCAAAACAAAAGCCTCTGAAATGTTTTTTTTGTTCCAACAAATTATAAACAGCATTATTAAATTAATAGTTTTTCTATATAAAACAAAATATGGTCTTCAAAAAACGTTTTTCCCAAAAATGAACCTGGAAAAAGGGGGGTCGTCTTATATTCAGGTCGTCTTATATTTGAGCCAATACGGTAATTTGAGACAGATAGTGAAGTTTTACTGAGGTTTGAAGGGGAAATCAGTTTTTCCAAAGTGTGGGAGATCCATTAGAGTGCTCCTGTGTGTATTGATACAGCAGCACCGGGATCCTTCTGTGATCTTCAGCACCCCGGACAGGAGGTTGTGTCCCTCAAAGGCATGTTTCAGATAGCACATCTCACACACAATACAGCCTAAAGACCTGCAAAAGTGCACACACACACACACACACACACACACACACTACTAAACTATTAAAACAAATTTGTTTCCAACAACATGTTTGCTGTCTAAAGTCTATTTATTCAGTGTCTGCTATTATTTGGTATCTATTATGAATTATTTAACAGCGTATTAATTATTTAGAATCTACTAAGAAGCATTGAACAACTTATGAATTATTACATAACTACATTGAATTAGTCAGTATCCACTATGAATTATTCAGTATTTACTGAGAATTATTCAGTATTTACTATAAATTATTTAATAACTTGTAAATTAAAGTGGCATTTGGCACAATTATTCAATATATCCTATACTTGAATTATTCAGTATATTAATTATGAAAGTTGAGATTGGAATGCAGACTGGCCAAATTAAACCGTCTATCAGTTTTCAGAATTTTCCAAAATGTCTCATAACTGAATTGTAGAGAAATACAGTGTTAATTAGATTTTGACTATAAGAAATTAACTATAGGACAAGAGAACAGTAAAAAATCATCTATCTCAGTGTCCAAATGACCAAACAGCTAAAAATAAAGTGTCAACTCAAAATAGCTCATGAATACATTTATGTTGGAGGGATTGCAAACAGATTGGTGATCATACACACATCTTTTGGGACTGCCCAAAATTGATACCATTTTGGCAGGGGATACGAGCAGATATCCAAGCTATTCTGTCTCTGGACATACCACTGGACCCAGATTATTATATAATAGGTTTATCTCCTGAGGAAGATATAGAAAAGGATTAAGTTAGTACATATCCCTCTAGTGGTGGCAAGGAAAATGATAACTTGGTCTTGGCTTAAACCTCTACCCCCTACTCTCAGTCAATGGTGAGAGAGATTAAAAGAAGTGTATTTAAGGAAATTATAATGTCATTTGAAATTGGACTCATTTAGGCTCAGTGAGCACCTGCCGCTTCTTCCTCTGGATGGTCATACCGATAAGGACAATGGGACTGAACATAGGAAGGGAATGGTGTGTCACATTCCATCTCATTCTCAATACAAGACAAGCAGGCACACACACACCATGGATAATCAAAATGCACCATATTTTAATTCTTTAAGCGCAAAACAAAACTGGTATGTGAACCAGACTCTATAGCTGTGAAACAAACAAAAGAGACAGGAGAAACTCAAAGTATGGTGTGCGGGTTGACAGAGAACCTAACACAGAACATAAACCCTTTAAATACACAAAACCCACATCCCAACATCCAGTGACATAAACACAAGCATTCACTATAAACTAAACACAGCTATCTAACTTTAAATCCCCATAACCTTCAAAATAAAAGCTCGAAACAAAACCCAAATACAAACTTAAACAAGCGGCCACCCACCGTCACTGACTCTAGACCTGACATTGTGGTACTGGTGTATTTATTTAATCTGGTTTATTCAATCATTCTTCCGTTTGCCCATAATTTCTGAATAGACGGTTTGTTTATGGAAAAAACTCTATTTTGAAGGAAGGGAAGCGAAGAAACTTACTGTCTTTTTTTTAGGTTTTTTTGTGTGGGGTTTTTTGTTTCCTTGAATAAAGCTTGAATAAAGATTGTTAAAAAATACCTTATGAGTTTGAATTAAAAGAGCTTATGAATCTGTACATGTTGTTCATAAATAACTGCACATGTTCATATGCGGCACTGGATGTTGATAGTAAACATTTCCCATTTAAAAGAAATGCAATATTACAGGTGCTATTAGGGTCACCTTAGAGCACAGGAAATGAATGATGTCAATCATTTTTCTTTTCATTCTGTATGTCCTGAGGACACTGATCATCAGTGCCTCATTCTCACAGCTGCGGGTGATGGATTGTTTTCATTATGATTTTAGCATTATTTCTGTATTAAAGATGCTATCTATTTTTCACAAAAGTATGAAAATACATCCGGAATAATTGAGTTATGACGTTGTGTGGGTAAAGCGAAGGCTGTGCTGTGGGGATTCTATTGGTTTAGTGTTTTAGAACAAGAATATGAAACCAATATCTCAGTGAAAGCTCAATATTTAGTACTGGTCCCGAGTTGTGGACGAAGCAAAGCAAAGGCTCTGCTCAGCAGTAAAGAGACAAGGCTCAAACACACCATCATTAAAGAAAGCTCATAATTAAAGTGGTGAATTGAACCAGATATCGGCCTCTAAAAACTCACGGAAAGTTCCATGAAAATGTTATGGTTGCGCCACCTGACATTTGAGACATTGTTCTACCAATGTTTTGAAAAGCTTTTGGGTTCAAAACTAAGCCCACTATAAAACTAAGCACAAATATACTCAGCAAAAAAAGAAACGCCCCTTTTTCAGGACTGTGTATTTCAACAATAATGTTGTAAAAATCCAAATAA
>JBBPCY010079711.1:0-26508 GCA_037974405.1 Brachyalestes nurse
CACACACACACACACACACACACACACACACACACACACACACACACACACACACACACACACACACACACACGTCAATACTGTTGCTTGCAGATGCTCTTTTTTCAAGTATTTGAAAACAACAAGATTTTGAATGAATGCAAAATTTTGAATGACTGGACCAATAAAAATACTTTTTTTCCATTGACCTCCATTATTAAAAGTTAAAAGCATTTTGGAGTAATGAGATTTCATTCTCACAGCGATAACATCAGGCAACAAAAATCTGTTTTATTACATTTCGTAGTGTTTCTCAGTGCGCTGATTTGTGGTCTGGTAATGTTTATTTTCATGTAGCTTCAAGGGTTTAGTTAGAAATGTCATTTTTAGAAAAAACTAAACTGCCTTTTTGTTATACTTTGAGGTTTATTTGCATTGTTACTTTATTTGTGTATGCAAGATAAACGCTGTTGATCCAAGTGGTGTTAATATTTTGCAAATTCCATGCATGCTGGTTAACATGGATTGTTCCTTTATGCTAAATATACAGTAAAAACATCTTTAGAACCATTGAGGGTAGGAAAAAACTGATGTGATTTTCTGATTCTGCATGAAAAATGTGACTAAGAAACATCAAAAATTGCAATGAAACAGACCTTTTATAAAAAAAAAATTGCTACCCAGTGTTATCAACAAATCAACAAAACATACAAAAAAAAATCTCACCTCTGACCAGGGCTTTCAGAATGACTGTATCAAAATCATCAGCTCCGTCCTGTTCTCTGTTAAACACAGTGATCAAAGACCTGTTCTGATAGATGCTGACAGCCTAGAGAGAGAGAGACAAAGAGCATTATATGTATATACACATACCCAAATAGTCCAAATACTCAAAATACATTCTTCTTAAACCTGATCAGTGCTGTAATTTATGACTGCTTTATGAACACCAGCCCTAATGTCTGAAACGGCTGCCTGTAGTAGTGATATGTTAATTTTTATAGCTCACAGTAAGTCACGCTGATCTGGGCCATTTGGGTGACTATTGGGTGTTTGTTACCATGCCTCACATCTGCAGTTCTCACTAAAGAAGAAACATTTGGACTCCAAACTGGTTAACAACAATAAGTGCAAATTTGAATTTTCCCTCACTTCTTCCTTTAAACCTAATGCTAAACCCATTAATAATCTCAACCCCAAAACATGGCTTTGTTCTTTCAGTTTGTAAAAATGTTTTTGTAAAAAGTACATTATGAAAGTCAGAACCTACTTGTCCCATAGTTTAGCCCATTTTTTCACCCTGCAGATCTCCTTATTCTCACCTGTTCCACTAATTTGTCCAGTGCTTTCTCAGCGGGGAAGTGTTTCTTGATGATCTCTTTGATTCTGTCTCTAAGCTCAGCGGTTGTACTGTCATGGCCCTCTCCGTCCACAGGGGGTGCCGTGGAGCTCAGGTCACTCAGGAGTTCAGTTATCATATCAGCAGCTGGACCAGACCCATCCAGCACCAACCACGGTATGGCCTTCTTCAGTGACATGTTCATTCTCTGAAGTGAGTGGGAGTGAGAGACGATCAGTTACAGTGCAACAACATCCCTAACTTAAAGCAGATTACTCTTACACAAACAACTCTTACACAAAGAACACTTAAAGTAAAACTAACAACAAGTGGGCATGAGAATAGGAGTAGAACTTATTGACGAACCTTCAACACTGAAGCATCCCCAGAAATCAGCATGCACAATACTGGGATCTCAATGTTACCACTACCTGTTGATGTGTTTATATGTGTAAATTCAGGATGGAAGAGGACAAAACAGACGATACAGTTAATAAATCAGTAAATAGTACATAAATGGTTATTCTAGGACTGTCATTTTACAGGCTTAAAATACTTATTGGTACACTCATTCTGAGAATCACCCTTAATATATTATTCTGTTATGCTTTATAAGTATATAATGTTTTAAAATCAAGTCTAATTTGAAGTATTTTCATTGCGAGATTTCAGAATATACCCAGAAGGTGAGAACCATCAATATTCAGCTGAAACCCCGCTACTTGTGTTCTAGGTAAAGCTGTTGTGTAACAAATTAGAATTATCGTTTTATTTACCACCATCGGGGTTTCAGTTTTACTTTGTTGCTTTTATTTCTTTTAGTTGACAGGTTTGCTGTTCTTCCTTTTTGTCAGGAAACCATTAGTGATGGCAGAGTTTAGCCAAGGTAAACTTATTCACAACTGACCTGAATAGAAGACTGAGGGATTTTTGAAGCCATCTATATGCAGAGGTGTACATTTACTTGAGTACTGTACTTAGGTACAGTTTTATAGTCTCTGTACTTCACTTGAGTAGTTTGTTTTTGTGGAAACTTTCACTTCACTACATTTGAAAGACAAAACCATACTTTTTATTTCACTACATTTCTGTCAAGATTCTCGTTACTCGTTACCTTCAGTTCTGATAGTGGGTGTTACTGTCTCACTTTTCTAAAACGTGATTGGTTTTTTAACAGATGACAGCCTATTAGAAATCATCAGTAGTGTTACATCACATCTGTAGGCTGTAACACTGCAATGCCAGACAGGCAGCAGTTAGCTCACGCAATTTTGAGAACCAGCTTCTGCTTAAGATAAATAAGGACCAAGGGCGGAGCTGTGGGGTGATGGTGAATCCTGGCCACCCCAAGCACCGCATCACGGTCGGCGCTATTTTTTTTCCTGCACTGCAATGTTTCTACCCAGGCACTTTTGCTGCGTACACACTTTTGATGCGCGCACTCATTGAATTATTGTTGCGGTGTGTGGTTTAAGTGCCTTAAATAAACTGGCCGGCCAGGTCATTTTGGGCCGGTGGGTGCATGCTTTAGATGAAAGAGCATAAATGGAAGTGCAGATTAGAGTCTGTGGTTATAATTGTATTGTATTTTCAGAGCAAAGGTTTAATTGAGTTCTCCCAGTGGGAAAAACCCATAGACAGAGCACCTGACTTCCTCTCGATTTTTAGTTACTCCCTATTTATCTAAGAACTAAAGGAAGGAAGTCCACAGGCAGTTACCTTCTATTGTCTCTTGATTTTGCCCTGATCTACTGCTCCTTTTCATTAATAAAGCTGTGCTGAAAATGGAAAATTAAGAAAGCGCATTTGAAAAACTTTTAGTTTCCGAACACATTTAAGTGTTTGTGTTCAGCCTTAAAAACATTTCTAGCAAAGTTTTAATGTCTCTGTTGGTCTCAGATACATCATTTAAGTTTCCCTTACCCCAGATTCCGGTCCGCTGATGATTTATGTGGTCCTCCAGATTTGTGAGGAAGTTTGTTTCACCGCCCTGGCGGCCTGTACTCCCGTCATCCACCAGCAGGAAGGCCTGGTAGTTCATGTCCAGTTCGCAGGAGTCCTGTGATTTATTCTGAACATAATATCTCGCAGGAAAACTGCCCTGAAAAACAGGATGGTGGAATGTGACTCTCTTATACAGAGTTACAGGTGAGATTATATAAAGATGTTTAGACAGACAATATGCTTCTTCTCTCTTCTGTATACAGAAACACACACAAACAAGCACCTGAGACCACAGAAAGTATTGCAGAGCTGAAAATGTCATGTAGGTCCCGCTTGCAAAAATCTGATCTCTCGAGGTATGGATTCCACAATACATCTGAAGGTGTTCTGTGGAATCTGGGAATTTGGAGGCCAAGTCAACACCAACTCTTTGTCATGTTCCTCAAACCATTCCTGAACAGTGTTTGCACTGTGGCAGGACACATTATCCTGCTGAAAGAGGCCACTGCCAAAACTTGGTGGTACAAAGGACACTCCATATGATTGCAGGACCAAAGGTTTCCCAGCAGAATATTGCCCAGAACATCACACTGCCTCCTCAGTTTTGCTTTATTCCCATAGTGGTGCCATCTCTCCATTAGGTAAGCAACTCACATGCACCAACTGTCAGCTTGATGTCGAAGGAACTGATTTATCCGTCCAGACCAACTTCTTCCTTTGCACCATGGTCCAGTTCTCTCTATTGAAGGCACTTTTGATGGTGAAAAATGGTCAGCATGGGCACTCTAACCAGTCTGCAGCCCAAAATGCAACAAGCTGTGATGTACTGTGTGTTCTGACCCCTTACTATCAGAGCATCAACATTTTTAGCAATATGTGCTACAGAAGCTCTTCTTCTGGATTGGACCAGTTGGGCAATGCTTTACTCCCTACGTGCATCAATAAGCTTTGGGTGGCTGTCAGCAGTTGCACTTCCTTGGACCACGTTTGATAAGTACTGACCACTGCATACAAGACCTTTTGGAGCTGCCCTGACCCAGTCAGTTCATTTGCTGCTCAATATATCCCTCAACATGCCACTCTAACCAGAAAATCAATTTAATTAACTTCTCCTGTCAGTGGTTTAGTATTGTGGCTGATACATACATTCACATACTCCAAGTAATTTTGGATAATTTAAATTGGCCCTTTACGTATAAATGTTCAGGCATTTTCAAATAATGTCGGAGAATCTTGGTGCAGAATATTTATCCACGTGTGCATTTGCACGTGTGCGTGTGTTGTCTGTGTGTGTGTGTGTGTGTGCGCGCACATGTGCATTTTACACTCCACCTTTTCATTGATGAGCTGACGGCGGTTGGATACCATGCCCCAGGGCGTCACGCCCAAAGCAACCACTTTAGACTGGGAGGTCGAAGAGGCCGCAGCTACATGATCCCTCACCGCTTCACCCACACAGCGACTTACACCTTCTCTGAGACCACTCGTCATGATCCACGCACCTGAGAGACACACATATCATATTCAGAACCAGAAAATAGCATGTAGCGTACAAATAATTGTAAAAACATGAACTAAATCCTTGGGGACTACTCTGCCTCACAATACCCGGCAGGTTACCCTTCACCATGAATTTAAAACATATCTTTTAGAGGCTTTAAACTCTTCAGACGTCTGGTTCTCTTCACTACCGCCGAACAATATGGTAAACATTTATAAAATAGCATCTAACTCACTCTGAATGAGAACTCTGTTTACATCTTTAAGCACCTTTTAGTACTGCTGTCATTTGCTCTTTCAAAATGTTAAAAAATGCAATCCTTTTTTTAAGACAATGCAGAAAAATACAGAGAAATAACTTCAGTGTTAACATTTAGTTGAAAAACAAAATTCAGGCAGAAGAATTCCAGGCAAATGCACATTCATGCAGTTCACTAAAACACACAGAAACACTCAGCACACCCAACATATCCACACCTGAAAGCACACAAACAACCAGGCATGTAGTGCAGTCGGCACAGGCCAGAAATGTAGCTGGAGAAAATAAATGTCAGAGACAAGGTGTGTCAACCACTTTCCCTTGGATTTAGAGTACAACAGCAAGAGAGGCTGCTTTACCACACATTCAAGCTCTCGAGGCAACACGAAAAGGAAAAGGAAAGTGTGTAGAACAGTAGGGCTGCATGATATATTTTGATATACTGTGTGTTAATCTGTGTTGAGATACAGCCATTTGCAATATTGATATTACAGAAGGTTTCATATCATCACTGCCAGGGTAAATCCTGATATTCCCCCCAAAAAAGGAACCTTACAGGAAAAGAAAAACTCCTAAGCTTTCAGCAAAACTTAATGTAACAAGGTCTTAATTCTGATACTTTTTAACCATTCCTGATTAAAAAAAAACATAAAAAAGTCAAACAATACAGCACAAAATATGTGCCGTCAAGAGTTAATCTTGATATTCAGGGTCTTTTAACATACTGTTGTGTGCCACACACTCTGCCATGGTTTGAGAATTGTCAAGGTCAGTGTTGGTCCGCTGGTAGTACCTTTCAACTGGTGTATGGAGTAGAAGGGGGTCTGATAATGCATCTAAATGGTGGGTGTTCCTAATAAACTAGAAACCTGGTGTACAGCTGCAATCTGTATAATCACAACAGGGCATTCAGTTATCATGCAGCCCACCACAGCAGGCTTGAAGAAGGTGGTCACCTGTGCTCTGAGCGGCCCGCACCAGGCCCTGCCTCAGCACCTCTCGGACCCAGCTCTTCACCTTCTCCTGGCCCAGCCCTCCCACCACAGACACCACCAGGTTGGGTGGCGACACCCCCCAGTGCGCCGTCATCAGGGTATAGGCCAGGGAGGCAGGAGTGTCACAGGACAGACGCAGAAACTGGGGACAAAAAACAACAAATTAGTTCAACAGTCATAGCAAGACTCCTGAAGAGTCCCTAGCTGCTCCCATCCACTTGATTCACAACCTGCAAACAACTGCGTAGTTGAAAATGTGTCTGGTTGCTGCTTCCATCAATCAGAAAACTGATGTCGCATGCATTTTAGCTTATTAACAAGATTGCAGAAGTCACTGATCAGGGGCTGTGTATTGATCATTTAAAAAATATATATTTTTGTGTAAAGTATGGGAAGAGAGTGCAGAAGGTTGAGTTGCTAGATAGTCTAGCAAGAGATAGTCTGCTATCACACAGCTAACTATGAACACACACACACACACACACACACACACACAGGGGTACTCCAGGCCCAGGTCTTGTATACATGTTTTGTCAGATGTGGCCTGTGCAAATGTTATGTCACATTTCATATTTTATGTCTTATGTTTTACAACCTGATAAACATAGCCAATAAGCAGCAAATTTAAGTTTGCAATAAATATGTTCTCTTTAAAGGGTGTGCCCTTGTTTTCACTCAGAAAAGCAGCAAAATATGTCATTTTATCCATTCGGTCTGAATTTTGCTCATGACTGTATGCACGTGTGTGTATGTGAGTGCTTATGCCTGTGTGCTACATACGTTACTGTGTCTGCGTCCGGCTCCAGCAAACTCCAGCTCTCCGAAGGCGTCGGTGGGGTACTCAGACGTGTGCACAGCCGTGTCCCACTTACTGACCACAGCAGTGCCAAAAAAATCACCTGTAGCTGCAGAGCTGTGCTTCGAACGCTCGCCCCCACACTGACACCGGTCTTCATTACTGCAGACAGAGATAAAAGAAGCCAAAAAATACTCATGATCACAGGCTCATGACACGCAAACTCATCTACAGCCTGGTAGCTTCAGAACCAATATTCCATTTTAGAGTCCTTTTTCCTCTAAAGCTCATTCCTTCTGACACTTATTGTTATTGTTATTACTTACATTATTGTTTACACTGACAATACTACATATTACGGTATTTGCCACTAATACAGATTTTTCAGCCTATAAAATAATGCACTTACATTTGCAAACACTTATTTACGTCAGATAGGTTTATATAGATTGGTTAGTAACACTCACAAACCCGTGTTGCGGTGTGACGAGAGTAAATCGTGACACACCCCTCCTTCCCGTATACAGTATACATCCCGCACAAATACATACATTTTGCCATAATAGGAGAATTTTCACGTCAGTTTCTTTTCTTTAACCAATAGCTGAAAGTCTTAGGGTTTCAAAGAGCCCTCCCACAAGTTTACAAACATACAAGCACGGACGGACACTTTGTTTGCTGAATTGATTCGCTGTGAGTACATGTAAGTTATAGTGTCTATAGAGCTGGCTGGGTTGTGATAAAACTGCGTTGGAGTTTCTGTGTAATTGTTTTATTGTGTTTTGAACGAGTTTTGTGGCCTCCGGGCAGCTGGGCAGAGCGTTTTTTTTGTTTGAACGGAGCGGTGAACCGAGAGAGACGAGTCGACTCCTCCATCTCGACTCCTCGTGCGGTTCACCGAAGCCTTGTCCTCAGTATGAATGGAAAGGAAGTGGTATTTCAGTGTTTATTGGTTTATAATTTTGTGGTAAAGATAAGGTGTCTCCAAACAAAATGGCGCCTCAGAATTTCTCCTCTCCTTCACCGCAGATGAATCGTGATACAAACCGAATCGTGAGTAAAAAATCGCGAAACGAACCGAATCGTGGGTTTGGTGTGTCGTTACAGCCCTACAATTTGTGTACCCATACATGATTTTATACATCAGTTGTAAAATATTTTAAGACCATTCCACCTGTTCAGCTAACTATCTACACTGCATTAGTGTTTTATTACACATTTTTTTGTCATGTTATTCAACAGAAAAATGCCACATACACGAGCCAGTTTGTGGAGGCATTTCACACCAGCTAATGTTGATATTTCCAAAATTCCAAACTAAGGTTCCCATGGAAAGTTTCCAGGAAATTTCCACCCACTTTGCAACCCTACCTTTGACCCTTTACACTGACCTGTCTGGCGCGTCTCAGAGAAAATGGCCTGCTGGACCGGCGCAGGTGTGCTTAGTGCACAGCATCAGAAACCACATAAAGAAGCCTATCTGGAAATAACAACACTCTTTATGCATGCATCTGCAGAATATGAATAAAATAGCTTTAAAATTCTCTCTGGTTGTAAAAGAAACGTTCAGAAATGTAAGTTTTGATTAAGTATACACTTCCCCATTGTTTAGACCAAAGGACCAAAATGCGGTCCGACCAAAATAGTCAGGATCAGACTGGACCATGGTTCGGTTCATTTATTGTGTGAAAACCCATTGTTGATGGTTTGGACGAATTACCTTTGGTCATTTTTGTGAATAAATAACTTATTTATTAATGGTGATATTAGAAATAGTATAGTGGGAACTAAATCAGTTCATTGGTCTCTGCTCAAAAAGAAAAGACTGACAGGCACACTGACAACTTGCCAACGTCACGCCTATAAACCAATCAATGTCCAGTACTGACACAGCCCACACGTCAGTCAGCGAGACGTAGAAGGCGGCGATGACGGGAGACGGACACAGGGAGCAGCAACGGGACACAGGGAGCAGGTACCAAATCTGCCTAATATAAATCTAAAAAGACGAGTCAAGTAGAGCTGGTATCACACAGAAGAAAAGTGATACTGAACTGAATGGAGGTTAAAGAGACACTACAGCTACACAAAATATCGTCTGCTTGTTATCACAATATCAGTCTCTACAATACTGTTATCAGAAAAGGCGCATGAGCCTCGACGGAATCTGACAGTGTGACCAGTCACAATTTCAGGTGAGTTACTGGGTGTCCTGTTGAATGGAGGTCTTCATATAAGTCAGCAAAAGTTTAATTTCTAACGGTTAATGGTGTTGGTAAATAAGTGCACAAATTGCTGTAGCCTGAATAAGCAGATACATTTAAATGTGTTGGCTTTCATTTGAAAACAGGTTGTTTTTGTAGCTTATTTTCCATATGTGGACTGGATGGACTGGTGGGTAAACGCACCATTTGAAACAATATTTATAGACTTAAAAAAAAAATTATATCTGCCCGTTAATATCTTGAAACGAATGGCAATCACAATATATAGCAGTAAAATCGCAATATAGTAAACCCCAGACCCTCGCAGGGGTTACTTTCCAAGAGCACCCGCATAGAGTGAAAAAACACAAATTTGTGATGTGGTATAAAAAAACTGCATAAAAATGCCTGTTTTTATAGTATAAACCCTAAATAGGCCCCCAAATAACCTTCTAAAACACTTTTTCATTTTAAACTCAGCTTAATACATTACCCTTAAAGAAAATGTAAAGATAAACTCATATGCCTACTGTGCAGTGTACACTGAACTGCTGTCGCAGTGCTAGAATGTATATATGTATGTGCTGTCGTTTTCTTTGGTATAAGCTGGTAAATACAGTAATGAATTTAATTTACAGTAATAAAAATACAGGGCTTTAAGAAGAACAAAACGAAAAACACGAGAGTACTTGACGCTCCATGGGAGAAATTCTGGACTGCAGCTGCCAGAGATGCATCACAGGGCAGCAGCCAATCAGCAGCAAGGAGAAACAAAAAACATTCTCAGATTGGCTACTTTCAAACCTCCTGCCTCGGAGTACAGCGCTATTTCACCATCCCAGGACGCGCTTTCTCAGTGTTCTCTGGACAGCACCAAAAACTTTTTTTTTTAAAATGTACGCTTAGCAAGGCAATCAGACACACCTTGCTAAGCGTAAATTTTTTTTGTTTGGTTTTGTGCCAAACAACCAACCCAGCACGAGGATGAGGCGTGTGGCAGATGAGGCCCGGACGACACAAAAGCAACGGCAAAAAAAAAATGCGAAGGATATGCGTGGTTTTCTTTATTACTATTATCAGAAAAAAATTGCTAGAGACTGAAGCTGCAACTGCTGAACCATGATTAAGCGGGGTTTACTGTACTGATATTTTGTCCATATCACACACCTCGAGGAAACACATTGTTTACTTTTTGAGAAAACCGTATCAGGATGCAAAACAAAAACAACCCACCACCCCAGTTTCAAACTTGTTTTCATTTAATATGAAAAAATGTCTTTGCTTTGACTCAGTAGAACCACAGAAATGTTCATCCTCAACGAGACTCAAAAAGCAGGGTTATGCTACAGTTACAAACCAAAGAACCTTTATTTGGTTCTACATACCGAGTTTTCCAATGAAAGACGTTCTCCTTAAACTCTCTTTTCTGTTTAACTGGCCACTGTCTTACATCTCTGTTTGAACTTCAATACGTTCAAAAAAGATCTAGCTAAGTTTGGGAAGACGAGGCGTAATAATGTGTTAATAAACATGGAGAAGGCCTGTAAAGACCAGCTGGTACTCAGAAGAGCAAATTACAGCTTTTCTCATTCTCATGAAACAGACGCTGCACACGCTGCCCCCTGCTGGACCCAACTGGTTCTACAACATAAAACCTCCAGAGCTGCACAATATATCATCTGTTAATCGTTATCATGATCCCGGTCTCTGCAATACTGATATCGCAAAAGGTTCCAATATACCAATGAGCCTCTAACCAATCACAGTGTTTCTGATAGCATGTTCAGTCACAGCTCCAGGTGAGTTAGTGGGTGTCCTGATGAATCGAGGTTTTCATGTAATTCAACACGAGTTTTAACCATTAAAGCGAATCAGTGTACGAAAGAGTGGAGCTTTTTTAATGTGTTGGTTTTGTGACATCACAAAAACTGTGTATGGTTTTGTATCTTATTTTCAATATATATATATTCCACACACACATTCTCCAAAGCCCCCTGTGGTACTAACACTACTTGATGCAATTTACTAAATTAATCAAATATAAAAATACTGATAATACATAATGAACACGACATGATTAGATTTCTCTTATATTCTACTTTTCTAAAGAGAAAAAAAAATGAAACACTTGATATTCCATTCTAAACTACAATAAAAATTTATTTAAAATGTAAACATATACATCATGATAACTAGGTGGAACAGACAAAATACTACAGTGGAACAGCAGTGGAACATCTTAAAAAGAATAAGCTCCAGCAGTTTAGCCCCGCCCATAACCCGCTGAAGCAATACGTTGGCGTAGTTCCTGCAGACAGTCTGCAGTAGATTTATGGAAGATGGGAAGAACATGGATCACTGCACTGTTCCCCAGGATCCTCTTCCCGAAAGGAGCATCAGATCTCCACCTTCTCCCCCGTCCCAGCTTAATGTTTATACTTTAGCAGAGGCTGCTTTTCAAATGAGAGCAAAGGTCATTTACATACATCAGAGTAAGAAAAACAGTCTGGTGATATCTGAAGAATAGAGACTAGATTAAAAATAGTCATGTAAAAATTAATTACGACTATTTTTAATACATATGCAGACATCAGCTGGTTTTCTCACACACACACACACACACACACACACACACACACGGTCTGTGACGGATGAGCCCGAGACATGTTCCTGTATTTGCTCGTCTGTTTGATCAGCCCGAATCTCTGCTTCACTTCTGTTTGGTTAAAGTAATTCAAGCGTTGGCCACAAGCTCTTTACTGCCCTGTAAATTACACCAATAATAAATCACCCCGTCAATACCTGCAAACAAAAAAAAACCTGACTGACAACAGAGCACTGATTTATAACGTGTTCCTGATATAATGCAGGGACTGACAGGAGGACAACATGCCATTCATTAAAAAAGGATAAAAAGAAAAGCAAATGGAGAACGAAATTAAAAAAGTCAACCACAAAGGTAAAAAAAAGAAGCTTGACCTCACCGCAGCACTTCAGATTGCAGATACCGGCGGACATAGATTCACTTACGTATGCTCATATGATAACGATGATGATAATAATAGCATTGGTACAGCGCACTTGCACACATACTACATGTATAGTTATCACTCTTACTTCCAAACACACACAAAAGTATAGTCATTACTTACTTCCAAACACACACACACACACACACACACACACACACACAAGTATATTCCCCACACGCTCTGACACACTTTTGGTATAGCCCTCACACTCCCACCTAGTAAAAAGTGAGCACTGGTCATTTGGGGGTGTCAAGTCCAGAGAACTGTTTTTTTAATCAATCAATACCACACAGTTAATAGTGTTTTTGAACCTTGTATTGTTTTTATGACACTTCACATACACACTACACACTCACATACACAGAGTACTATGCAAAAATATTGAACCCTGCGCATCTCTTTATATTTTGCTTTGAATAATTTTGTTTGTGCAAAAATACTATTTAATGCCTGGGATCATCTGCACCCGTTTCTTCACCGGTTCCGGCTTTAACTTAGATGTGCTTTTTTAATGTTTGAACGATTCATACATAGGTCACTGTGTGGCTTAACAAACAAAAAACATTCCTCTGAAACTGGTATGGTTCAGAGACTGGACTGAAAACGAGAGTTTTTGAAAGTCCTTCAAGAAGCCTGGAGAACTGTTTCTCAAGACAACATTAAAAATACAAGAATGTGTGGATCTTTGGAAGCAAAATATGAAGAAATTAGACTTTTGTACAGTACTGTATTAATGCACCCACCACATATGATGCTCTCACTGATGACCACTGATTTCTCCAAAAGAACATGCTGAAACATCTTTACACAATATCTTCAGTCAGTCTAGCTTTAAAAGCTCCCAACAGCTTCATGTGGACCACACACCACTTCCAACACTTCCATCTTCATTTAAACCCACAGTCCAACAATATCGTAAAGTGGCCCCTTATAGTCGTGCATGAACACACCACAGTGTGAACAATGTGAATTTATTTCTTTGCATTTAACCCACTCACCAAATGAAGCAGTGGGCTGCCACCTGGGGAACAGTGTGTGGGGACGGTACCTTGCTCAAGAGCAGGGGTGTCAAACTCCGGTCTGATGGTTGTTCTCCTCAAATACATTCACTAAACCTGACAATTAAATTAGCCGGGGAGGTGAACTAGCAGGGAAGTCACCAAAACGGCCCTCCAGGACTGGAGTGCGATACCCCTGCTCAAGAGTAACCCAGAGAAGCAACTGGCAGTCTGGGGATTCGAATCCACGACCTTATGATCGCAGGGGCAACTCCCTAACCACTGGACTAGCAGCAAGACCAAACAGGTGCTACGTTTCCAGCAGCGACACCAAACATCTTGGAAAACACCCATAAGTGCCCATAACAGCGTCGTCATACCTTCCGTTTGAGGAGTTCCCCCCATTGCGGTTCTCCTGCTCAGGACGTTTGTTGATGCCGAACTCCACTTTCTGGCTGGAGCACAGCAGCATCCTTCACAACCAGCTCTCTGGAGTTCCAAAATCCAGTTTCCTCACAGAAACCAGTTCATAAATTCGCCTCAAACACGATTTGTTAAACGCGCCGAAAACGATCACAAAGTGAACTTAAAGTGAAGATTTCATCACAAACATCACAAAGCTCCCGAACGGCTGGAGAACATTAGCAACACTGGCTAACTTATAGGGGTCAAAATACCCCTAACGACTGCCTTTTGTACTATAACTCGGACCTTCTTCATTACACGAAGCCATTCTCACGTTAAACGTGCAATTTAATCAGCTCCATGTCTGACTTTTCCCAACTTTTTGGAGTAAATCTTCAGTAAATTCCATCCAAATCGATAAGACGACAACAAGTCAGACAAACGTTTTCAAGTGGGGGTGCACACAAAGAAAACAACAAGAACAAACACAAATCACACGGCTGACTGTGGCTTATCATTTTCAAGAAAGCCCACAAAAAGTTACTTTAAGTTTACAAACATTCACGCTGAAACATAAAACAAAGAAATAAAACTTCAATTTTCACTTAAGCACCCCTCCCATGTCAACTTTGTGGTATAGTCGACAACATGTACGCAAACCGAAAAGTAACGGATGTTTTTGACAGACAGGCGACGCGACCAAAGAAACAAAGAAAGTGACTGATGTGGGCGGGCCTAAGAGAAACGATTGGATGATTGTTTTAGAGTGTAGAAAACCAAAAGGAACGTCTCACAAAAACTGCATACTGCACCAAGAACATTACGGAACAGTTCTGGCAACGTTTTCAACGTACAAAACGTTGTTTTCTTGACTCTAACTGCCATTTTACTAGATTATTTCATGAATAATTTCACTAATTTGTAATTACATACTAATATGCTTTAATTAATTAGATCCAAAACTGAGTTCTTTCTAAATTAATATCAAGAGAGCTCTCGGTTATGTTAAGAGTCAAAAAAGTGCTTTCCTTAAAAATAAATGACGAAACCTTCTGGTCGCAGGGGCAACTCCCTATCCACCACGTATTTATTATTATTATAAATTGAATAAATGTTGCATTTAATAAATAAATAAATAAATAAATAGAGATGAAAGCCTCGCTCACCTTCCCGTGCGGTCGGCGCGCTGCTGTTGTTTGTCATGCTGCGCGTGCTCGTGATACCCACTATCGATAAACGGTCACCTTGCATTAGCAGAAAAAAAAAAATAAAGACCATAAACTCATATAAGCCTATCTTATAACTTCATCATATAATATGCAATATTAAGACGTGAACACCATTCAGTTTCACACTTTGGGTCCATCTTAATAGTGCAGTAGAGCTACGGCATTTAATAATAAAGAGATAAAAATAAAGAAAGTTTAACCCACCTGCAGGAAAGAGCAACACGACGTGACTGTGCAGTTTTGACAAAACCCAACTCTCCGGATCACTCCTCCATTCTGTATCTCTCTTTGCCTTCTCTCTCCCTCTCTCTCTCTCTCTCTCTCTCTCTCTCCCTCTCTCTCTCTCTCTCTCTCTCTCTCTCTCTCTCTCTCTCTCTCTCTCTCCTGAATCAGTTTAACGCGATACTGTTCCCGGATTCCTCACAGAGCGCGAGGGGGATCTGAACACGCGCCTGTGGGTCTAAATATATAAACACGGGCACGTGCGCGCCACTGCAAGGAGAACACGCTGCGTTCGTGTTGCGCACGCGCACGAGACCCTTATTCAAGGTCCATGTCCAGCTCTACCCCCCCATCCCACACAAACAAGCTCGGGTTCTAAGAGCACTTGGTTTCCAACAAGAGCACTTCTCAAGTGTGACTGTCCCTTCATTCTTATTAGAACAGAAGAATATACCCGTTAGCTAGAACGAAAGAACACACATCTCAGTGTTCTGGCTAGAACAGAATATGTTATCTCAGTGTTCCAGTAGAAGACCATGTATCTCAGTGCATAAGCCAACATACAGCCATATATATATATTAGTGTATTAGAACAGAAGAACACATATCTCAGTATTCCAGCAGAACAGAAGTGCATGTTAGCTCAATGTTCTAATTACAGCAGAACAATATGTCACCTTAGTGTTGGAGTAGAACAGAAGAACGTGGTATTTCAGTGTCCTTACTAGAATGTGTTAACTCAGTGTTCTAGCTAGAATGGAAAATCTGTTATCTCAGTGTTACAGTACAACGGAACATGTTATCAATGTTCTAGCTAGAACAGAAGAACATGTTCTCTCTATGTATTAGCCAGCGCAGAAGACCGAAGAACACTCAATATGTTAGCTAAAACAGAAGAACAGAGTGTTCCAGTAGAACAGGAGCGTTTCTCGGTAAGTCCTACGTAGTACTGTGCGTGTGTGTATGTGTGTGTGTGTGTGAGAGAGAGACAGTGACTCAGACTGTCTGGGTTCTGTGAGTGAGGAACTTGTATGGAACATTTCTTTAACCTTGGGTTCTGTTGACCTGTCCTTCTGCTCCAGACTGGACAAACTGTCTTCAACCTTCTGAAACCAACCGTCCTTCAGCAAGACTGTTTTCTGTCTGTTCTCCAGCTCAGGTTAGCCCCGCTCACTCACTCGGGCGTTCTAAAGAGCGTCCCTGCCAGGCCTGAGGCCTGCCAATACTGTGCAAAAGTCTTGAACCCTCTCATTTCTTCACATTTTGCTTCCAAAGATCCAGACTTCCTTGAATTTTTAAAGCAGTGTTGAGGAACAGTTCTTCAGGTCTTGTGAAGAACTTTCAGAGACTCTCATTTTCAGTCCAGTTCCTGAACCTGACCAGTTTCAGAGGAATGTTTTTGTTTAAGCCACACAGTGACCAAAACAGGAGCATATGATTCCAGATGATCAGGTGGTGATCAGTATACTGGTGGTGCTGAATACAGATGGTTGGAATCTTTAGGCACTTTGCAGCCTGTGGCAGTAAAACGTTTGTTCCCATTTCTTTCATTTAATCCACTCAACATGCCAAAGTTTGAATATAGCAGAATATAGTATTTTTGCACCAACAACGTGATTCAAAGCAAACTATAAAGACAACAGGTTTGCACAGGCATAGTCACAAACACAGCCTGTTTGATTCCAGGGCTTTAAAGAGGGGTCAGGAAAGTATCACATAGGCAGTGTAGTTGATACTGGACTGTAAGTGCACCACAAAGAAATGGACCTCAAATGGTCCCTTTCATCATTAGGAGTTTTGTTTTTATGTAACAAGTGTAAGATTTTTTTAAATAAATGTAAGACTGTGTGAGACTGAAGGCCTGTCAGTGAGGATCAGAGGTCGTAATCAGAAGTGTTTGTTTATTTGCATGTGTGGCAGGATGTTTTCTGGTCAATGAAAGGCTCGCCTGTCTGATATTTTGAATAGTTTTGTTTCTTTTTTGCATCTCCAGAAAAACAACGGAAAGTTGGCGCCTGTGGAGCAATGATCACTGAGACAGGCTGTTCAGAACAACTGTGTTCTACCATCAAGAGCGATGGACACCTTAGACACCAATTTACATTAAAAATCAATTAACTATTCAAAATAATTGTGTCGCCTGATTCCTGAGACGTTGTTCTACTGGAACTTTGAGAAGCTTTTGGTCCTAAAACTAAACCCATTCATGGTGGAAGGATGCATGCAGGGCGCGTGAAGACAAATAGTAATTTTGTTTTTTACCACCATCAACATCCATATAAACACTCAGAGACACATGGAGCTTCACCGGAGGTCGAAAGTGAATAAAACAGCTGTTATTTGTTTTGGAGACATCTAGTGCCATTCATCTCCACTGTAAAGATATTAGAGTCTCTACAGTGAAGGATTTCACTCCAAACACACTCTGAACCCACAAACACTGGATTATGTGAGGTTTCGGAATTCCCCTTGAAAGAGGAAACTGAAACAGAAATGGCGATGAAAATCATCGTTAGGAAAACATGAAAGAGGCACATATAACATCACTGTTACGATTTGGACACACACACACACACACACACAACTACCATCCAATTTTAGCCGATACTCATTTTACTAAACCTTTTCCTCAGAACCTGACAAAACAAGTACACTGTGACTATTAAAGGGCCAATGTCCTACATTCTTTTTTTCAATTCTTAATTTTTCACTTTTTTGACATTTTGAGGTTTCTATACCAAAAACAGTCTTTTTATCCCTTAGAATTAGAAACAGGCTGTTACTATTACTGTGCCTTTAAAAGTGATGCATGTAAATGAGCTCTGTTCTGATTGGCTGCCTCATTAAGTAAGTAGTCAGAATGGAAACACTTTGGAGTGTTAGGCTCTAGCTGAATTGGAGAATATATGTAAATGTGTTTTTGTGACATCACAAACACTGTAGCTTCCATAGATGGACTGGGGAGTGACCAGTACATTGTAAAACCATAAAAGTATTTAAGTACTGAACTCACACTCTTTTGTTCAGAGTCAAAGTGAATTTTGTCATCTCAGCTATATGCATGTATGTTGAGGAGTCTGATGGATCGTGGGGGAAAAAGCTCTCACACAGTCTGGCTGATTAGGCTTTGTTTAAAAGTGAGCGAAAAAGTTTATGTGAGGTAAAAGTGAAAGTTGAGGTGTGCCCTTTAATGTAATTAGTTTATTCTGATGTTTGTCAGGGTTTCATGGTCTTATATGTTTCTTATATGATGAATCTGTATGTTAATGAACATGTGGTAAACATGAACATGTATAATCCACAACAACCGATGTGTGTGATACTTCTTAAATGTTTTATAAACAGCTAAAACAGACTAGAGTCAAACTGACCCAGAAAACATTGGTGCACAAAATGTGTACAGGTACTGAAAGCACATCATGTTTGTTTAGTGTTTACTCAGTTTGTCCCCATTAAATGAGGAAAAGTCATTTAATGAGAAGCAAAAAAATGAAATATTAAATGGGGTCAAACTTACCACAAACATAAAAACAGGGCTAATGACTTTAATGCTCACACATGTCACGATTTTCTCAGCACCCCACAGGCCTTCAGACTAACCAGCCAATTCAGTCAATTTTCTTTACAATGTATCCATCTGGTGGCCATTGTCTGTAACTACATCCAACTCGAAGTCATAGAAGTTGCATAGGCAGACGTTATAAGGTTCAGTGAGTCTAGGATTTAAATCAAACAATCACCTCAATTGTGTAAGAGTTGCATCGATTGCATGGGATAATACAAATTAAAACATGTAAATACCTAACAGGTGCAGCGTTTGTGCATCCCAACACAAGACTAGTCCTCAGTGTGACAAGGATATGATAATTCCTACTATTATTATACGTGATGGATCCTGTGTTTTGTCACATATTTACAGTAGGCTACGGTGCAAATGTCTCGTTTTTTTACGTTTGCTTTGAATCACTTGTTGCTGCAAAAATACTATTTTCTACCTGTCAAACTGTCTTATCTTTGGCATTTTGAATAGATTATATTAAAGAAATGAGAACAAATATTTTACTGTGACAGGCAGCAATGTGCCTAAAAGGTGCCTAGATAAAGGAATTTCAACCACTCAGCCTTCAGCACCTGCAGTATACTGATCACTGCCTGATAATCTGGAATCATCTACTCTTGTTTCTTAACTGGTTCAGTCCTTAAATTGATGAGCTATGTTATGCTTGAATGATTCATTGAATTAGGTAATTCCTCTGAATTTGGTCAGGTTCAGGGACCGGACTGAAAATTACAAAATTTCTTTTGTCAAAAGTCCTTCAGCAAGCCTGGAGAGGTCTTGATCTTTGGGAGCAAAATATCAAGACTTTAGCACAGTACTATATTTGAATAAAAGTGCACAGCGCGTCTATAAACAAATAGGTCTCCCACAGACCGATCTACAAAACCTCGCTTCTCAAAAAGCTTTAAGCCTTTAGCAAGGCTGCTTGTGTTTTAAAGGGCCTGTATAAAGGAAAATACAAAATGACCATATACGTGGTAAGTTTATATATATATTAGTGCTGTCAAGCGATTAAAATTTTTGATCTAATTAATTACATTGTGTGGCGATTAATTAATCTAATTAATCGCACATACATACAGACATTACAAGAAGCAGTTTTGTTTACCATTTATTATTGAATACAAGCCTATAACTTAGATCACCCCGCTGCCTCTCCTATGTCTCCCAGCTCTCTCACACACCCCACGGCCACTTGTAGGGCTGAAACCTCCCTCTGTAGGTCTGGATGGAGAGAGCTGATGCTACGGCTACTTCCAGCCCAATTTTCACCCTCTCCTGCTGCCTCTAGCTCGACCAACACCTCTTCTACAGACACTATGACCACGTTCACCACTGCCCCGGCTTTCCTGATGGGCAAAGTGTGGCAATAAACAAGTGTTTGTGCTTTGTTAACACTCTCGCCTTGCATGGCCGAACCTGGTCCTCTAATTTACGAGTGCTAACTGAACAGCAGACCTGGTGTTGTCTGAAACTTCCGCCTGTAGTGCTGAAATTCAGTTAACTTTTACAATGTCATACTGTGCCTTAAACCATGTCCTTTAGTCTGATCCACCTTAATGAAGAGTTAGATGTGGTTTGAGGGTCCAGAGAAGTTTTGAGGATGAAAATATTTGGGTGACTATTGACATCAAGTGTTAGCAACGTCGACCTCATAGCTAATGAAGATTAATTTGGACCCAAACACACCCCTCGATTGATAGGCCAGATCTGGGGTCAGTGGAGCTCTGTAGAGATCTAATTTTACTCTGGACTGTTCCTTTAATGCTTGAAGCCCCTCTTCCCCATCCAGGCTGCTCAAATTATGTCTTGGCCTGCATTCTGAAGGGGTGTCAGATTCAGACCTGAAGGTTCGCACGGTCTAAATTTAACCCCCAGAAAACACCAACAGGGCCTCCAGCACAGCCTTGCAAACACCGGACTGGATTAACTGGAACTTTCACAGTGTTTGGTAAAATACTGACGTTTGTGAAACAGCTCACTGGGAAAGAAGAAGAACTGCTCGGCCCAGGAGAGAACATGTGACAACACACCAGAGCCCAACCAGAACCAACAAAACCTTCAGAACACTGAGGACTTCAGTCTGATCCGGAGAAACTGCCCAAAATGCTTCTGAAAATATTGTTTCTCAATGGTCTGTGTGTGTTATTTATGTATGGTAAGATTCTTTGATTATTATTATTATCATTATTTTTTATTCATTAGAGAATCTGTCAATTATCTACAGGGAGCTATCTAAGTAGAAACATTTATTATTATTTTAATATCTGTTCTTCCTCTTCTTCTTCATCTTATTTTTTGTAACATTATCTAATAGAGTGGAAATTATTGTGTAAATATTGTGCTGCTATTCTTATTCTTATTAATTATTATTGTTAATAATGATACTACTACTACTACTACTACTACTACTACTACTAATAATAATAATAATAATAATTATTATTATTATTATTATCAGTAGTCTTATCAGTGTAATGGCCACCAGTTTTGGAGGAGTGGAGGATAAACCCAATTGCGGAGTACACGAGAAAGTAGATAGGCCAGGCGCTTTGATCTTAGAAGAGAAAAGACAAGCATATTGATGAGTGATGACTCAATGACTGAGTGGTGTCTTGCACCTTGACTTTGGCTTTTGTACCATGTGACGTGATAACTTCAGTTTCCTATTACGTCACATGACCTGTGTGTGTGACAAGTAGTAGTAGTAGTTGTAGTAGTAGTAGTAGAAACGCGTAGATTTTTTAATATGTGTGTGTGTGTGCGCGTGCGCGTGTGTATGTGTGCGCAGCCCCTCAGTGTGAGGCGGGCTGTTCGGAGGTTGACTCAATGACAGAGGCGGTTGCCGGTCAGAGCTTCATGCTGGGCTGTATCTCCTGTAAAAAAAGGGAGGAGGTTGAAGCGTCCACGTCTGTGACCTGGAGCTTTAAACCCCCCGGAGCAGAAGAGTTCTATGATGTGAGTACACTCATACACCTACCCACACACACAGATCACTATCCACTTAACATCAATGGCTCCTCAGTAGAGATCATCCAGAGCACCAAGTCCCTTAGGTTTCTACATCATACTTCATGTGGACCTTTAACACCAGCTCCATCACCAAGAAGGCACAGCAGGTTCTTTGCTTTGTACAGAGACTGAGGAAGTCCCCACCTCATTCTCCTTGGTGGCTGTAGAGAGCATTTCAGTTGCTGCATCACAGCTTGGTTTGGGATTTTTTCTGTTTCAGACCGCAATATCCTACAGAGGATAGTGATGACAGCTAAGAATGATCTCTCTGTCATGAACATTTACACCTCACACTGCATCCACACAGTCCTCACACACTCTCTTCTCCCTCACACACCCCTTACACCCTATTTTACCCCATACACCTTTCACACACCCTTGTCTCACCAACACATACCCCTCACACATCCTCTTCTCCCCTAAACAACATTTTCTCCTCCACATACCCCTCACACACCCTCTTCTCCCTCACATACCCCTCACACACCCTCTTCTCCCTCACATACCCCTCAAATACCCTCTTCTCCCTTACACACCAGCCTCTCCTCCTTCACTGCCAGAATGGGAAACAATTTCTTTCCTGAGACCATCAGACTCCTCAATCATAATTGAAACACAAACTGTACCAACCCCTCCCCCCAACACACACACACACAAACTGATGAACTGTTCTACTTTAAACACTTTACACACAACTTACACAACTTATAACTGCCACCACAAACACACATTATTTATTATATTCCGCACATTTTCTGTCCTGTTGCTACTATTATTTGCACAAGAAATTTTTATTGTTTGTTATTTCACACCTAATCACTAAAAAATACATAATCTGTCATTAAACTGTGTTCATTGAAACAGTGACCGCACTACATGTTGTCTTGTGTTTACTACATACAGTGCGTATGGCTGAAATACACACACACACACACACACACAAGAACATAAAATAAGATTAAATAATCTTTTATTAGTCCCACAAGTGGAAAATTTGCATTGTCACGGCAAATATAAATGTATAAAAACATGTAAACCTGTACATTATAAATTTCACATTTCACCCAGTAATAACAATAACAATAATAATAATATTCCACCCCAGAGATTGTACATTTTGCCTCAGAGAAAAGAAATATTGCAACTACCATGCTGTGTTGGATGTGTGCTGTGTTGAATGTGTTAGTCTATGTGTGTGTGGTCATCTGCAAGGTCTTTGTTGTACAGTCTGACAGTTGGAAGGAAACAACTGCGGAATCTCTCCTTCCCACACCGTGGATGCAGCAGCCTGGCACTGAAGGAACTGCACAATGCTGTCAGAGTCTCCTGCATGGGTTGGGAGATGTTCTCCAACAGGGTTAACAGCTTAGCCACCATTCTCCTGTAACTCACCACTTCCACTGAGTCCAAAGGGCATCCTAGAACAGAGCTTGCACACCGGATCAGCCTGTTCAGTCTCTTTCTGTCCCCAGCGGAGATGCTGCTCCCCCAGCTGACCACACCATAAAACATGGCTGATGCCACAACAGAGTCATAAAAGGTCTTCTGGAGAGGCCCCTGCTCTCCAAAAGACCTGAGCCTCCCCTTCTGCCCTTCTTTGTAGAGAGCAATTGTGAGTCCAGTCCAGAACACCAAGGTACCTGTAGCTCTCCACAGCCTCAATGTCCAGACTCTGGATGTTCAGTGGTTGCAGCGGAGGATGTTTGTGCTTGCAGAAGTCTACCACCAGTTCCTTGGTTTTTCCAGTGTTGATCTGGAGGTAGTTCTACAGGTACCAGTCCACAAAGTCCCGGGTCAGTTCTCTGCACTCCCTGTCGTCCCCATCAATGATGAGACAGACTATTGCAGAGTCATCAGAAAACTTTTGCAGGAAGCAGTTGAAGTTGTGAGAGATGTCTGCAGTGTAGATGGTGAAGAGGAACGGTGCCAGAACCATTCCCTGCTGTGCCTTCAAGATTGATATATGTAGCTCTGTTCTGATTAAGCCTCATTCAGAAGGCAGCCCAGGCTAAAACACTCCTTATAACTTCAGTGTGAGTGAGCAGACCTGAAAAACTTTCTCTTGCAGATCTTCCGTTATGAACATCCTCTCCCCACCATCCTCCATGATGACTTTGAGGACCGTCTGGAGTGGTTTGGGACAGAAGGGACAAAAGATGTTCAGATCGGCGCCATCATGATCCATAATGTCACCTTCAACGACTCTGGGATCTACACCTGCACCTTTGAGCGCACACTGTTCCTACCGATGGGGGAGGAGAGGGTCACCATTCAGAAGACGGTGGAGCTCAGTGTGGTGTCTGAGGGTGAGGATTCACAGTACAGTTCTCTTCACTGACCTCCTCATCCACCAGCTATCTTCTCTTTCTTCTTCTTCTTTTTCTCCGTCTTTTACTTTTTTCTCCTCCTGCTTCTTATTCTTCTTTTCCTTATTCTTCTCTGTCTTCTACTTTTCCAGCTCCTTTCCTCTTCTTCTTTTCCTTGTCTTCTTATCTCATTCTACTTTTTCTTCTTCTGTCTTATCCTCCCTTTTTTCATTTTTTATAATTTTCTGTTCTTCCTTTTTCTACCTCTCTTCCTCTCCATCTTTTTTCTTCTCCTTTCTACTCATTTTTTCATCTCTTTCTATTCCTCCTCCTTCTCCTTTTTCTTCATCTTCTACTTATTCTCCTCCTCCTGCTTCTTCTTCTTGTAATTATTTTTCTTCTTCATACTATTTCTTGTTTTCTTTCTTTCTATCCCTCCTTGATCCAGAGAGGAGGTCTCTTTCTTATCTTTTTTTTTTTAAATATTCTTCTTGTTTCTACTCTTTCTCCTCACCCTCCTCCTTCCACTTCTGTTTTCTTCTTCTCTCTCTCAGTCTAAGTCTGTTTCTAGAAACAATACTAGTCACATTATCACAATTCTTCCTCTTGTTCTCCTTTTTTCTCTGTAGCGAACCGTGAGCTGACAGCAGTGATCTCAGAGATCATGATGTATGTGCTGATAGTATTCCTGCAGCTGTGGATGATCGTGGTGTTGGTTTACTGCTATAAGAAAATATACGCTGAAAGTGAGGAGCGTGAGGCCAGGAAAGCTCTGCGCCAGAAAAACAAGTGAGCTGCTTTTCTCAGGACCACTGGGAAATATTTGCTGTGTTTACCTCATTATACATTGTAGATTCTGTTACTGTCTCAGACTCAGAGTGACCTTTATGACCTTTGGTGTCTTTACAGACTCATTGACCCAAAGGAGTCCTGTGACGGAGTTCATCTGGAGTAGCTGCAGGTGTGGTCAGCTTATCAGGCTGGTTTACAGCCAATGGCTGCTCTACAGATTCTGAAAGTTTACAGCATTTTTGGAATTTATTTTCAAAATAGTCATTTGAATTCTGAATGTGTTTATATGTTTAGCTAGGGATTAACAAGGACACTGATATGTATGGTCTTGAACCACCCTTCATGTCTTCCTATTTTGCTTCCAAATATCCAGACTTTCTTGTACTTCAATGTAGCCTAAAGGACTTTCAAAGATATCTCATTTTTAGTCTAGTCCCTGAACCTGACCAGTTTCAGAGGAAAGTTTTTGCATGTTAAGAGACACAGTGACCTATGTACGAATCATTCAAGCATAACAAAGTATCTAACTGAAGTCCTGAACCAGTGAAGAAACAGGAGCAGATGATTCCAAATTATCGGGTGGTGATCAGTATACTGGTGGTGCTGAATGCTGAGTGGTTGGAACTCCTTTATCTTGGCTCCTTGTATATTTAGGTGTATCTTCACAGCCTGTTGCAGTAAAACACTTATTCCCATTTATTTTATTAAATATGCCAAAGGTAGGACAGTTTGACAGACAGAAAACATTTTACCACCAACGTTTTAAAGCTAAATGTAAAGAAATAAGGGGTGGCTCAAGATTATTACACACTACTGTATTTTAGGGTGTTAGGGTTACAAATGATTTCTACTGGTTGAATATTCATTACAAAAGTATTTCATTGTTAAATAAAGTCATTGTTGTCAGAAAAGATGTGCTGTCATGTTCTGTCTATCAGATAAAATGGTGTGTTTGGAGTTATGAGATATTCAATTACAAAGCGCCCTGTGTTGGGCTGATGCCTCGTCCAGGGTAAATCCCTTCCTTATGCCCGATGACCCTGGGATAGGCTCCGGGTACCCGTGACCCTAGGAAGGCACTGATTCTTGATATATGGGACAAAACATGTCCTACATCGTTTACATTTACGGCATTAAGCAGATGCTTTCATCTAAAGCGACTTCCATTCCCTAACTACAGGTTCGAATTCAGCATACCACCACTTGGTTCCTGAGCGAGACCCTTAACCCCAAGTTGCTCCAGGAAGATAATAATAATAATACATTTTATTTATAGTGCCCTTTTCATCACAGGATCTCAAAGGGCTACAGGTTAAAAAAAGAAAAGAAAAACAAGGCAGGCATTAAAAAAGAAAAAGATTATTAAACAATAAATATAGAAAACATCTAAGAGGTGGAATCAAAGGTTTTGTTAAAAAGAAATGTCTTAAGACGTTTTTTAAAACAGTCAGTAGATTGTGGTTCTCTCATGTCCATGGATGCATTGGTGTGTGAGGAGGGAAACCTTATATTCAATCCTGGTGGAGACGATAAACCAGTGAAGTGAGTGGAGGATGGGAGTGATGTGCGCACTCTCATCAGGATCCTAGGAGACTGCCCCCTGTAGTTAGGGAATGGAAGTCGCTTTGGATAAAAGCATCTACTAAATGTTGTAAATGTAAGCGCACTATGTACTATGTACAATGATGACCACTGGTGGCTAGCAAAGACAACTGATATAGACACTGAGCACCAAGATGTGAAAGCGGAGTTTGTGCATCCTCGTGGTCCTACAGGAGTGCCAATATTAAATATATATAAATATGTCAATTATTAAATCATTAAATGTGTCATTAATTGTTTAAAATGGGAAATATAACAATAAATAATTACTTAAATATGTCATTAAATATTTATATATTGCACATTTAATTAATTATGTTTTTATTTCCAATTTT
>JBBPCY010079725.1:0-13996 GCA_037974405.1 Brachyalestes nurse
GTTTAGAATGCCATGTGATTGTCAAGCGATAAAAAAAGAAATCTAATTAATTACAAGCTCTCTGACTAATGAATCTAAATTAATCACACACATTTTCTGCTGTAAAAGTGTTTACAGCAAAACATTTTTGCACTGTTCATGTGCAATATAACCTAATATGCAGAGGGAAAAATATAAAAAATGCTTCAGCAAGAACAATGATAGTAATGAGTCCATCTAAAAAGTGCAGTTTAAGACAATGTACATACACACACGCATCAGAAGCATTTTAATGTGGGGGGGTGGACGCACTGTCGGGTGGTCTGGAACAGGGGTAGGGGTGTGTGGGGGTGATAGATTGATAGATGTATCATAGCGTTTTTCACTCATACAAATCACTGTGTGGAGAAGTGGGGGGGGGGCAAATTAAAGATTTTAAAAAGTGGGATGAACACGTCTCCCCGTAATATAATGGTTCCGCTGCCCATGCATACAAGGCATCTTAAGCCACAATTATAACCTAGAAGTAACAATAGAATAACACCCATTCACACTGTTTATCCAATAATGGAATGGACAAAATAAACTCAGCAGCAGAGAGCATTTTGTCTGAGAGTTAGTTAGTGTGTCACAGGTAGACGTGCTCAGTTTGGGTCTGAATGCCTGGTCCAGTGTGTCGGGCTGCTGGCTCTGGGATCAGGCTGTTCTGGCTCGTACTGCCTGGTTATCTCCTAAACACTCTGCGTTGAGGTGATATTTTAGACCTGATGTACTCTGACATGGGTTATCACCCCCTTCCGTTCCAGTCTCCCACAACAGTATGTCCCATGTCCCCCCACTTTAAAAATTGAGAGACACCACGACATGCGATTAATCAGCGTAATTTTTTGATGCGTTATTTTTTCTGTAATTAATTGATCTAAATAAATGCGTTAATTCAACACCCCTACATTAATTCAACGCGCCCAAACATAAACCCTTCTGTCAGGAATTGGCTGGGTTTGCTAGCGAGCCTAGGCGGGAGTCCTTCCACGGACGGCCTGAGAGCGGGAGGGTCCACAAACACCCCCGTGTCCAGAATCGGCAGGGCTTCCACCCACCTGCTGCCCCAGCAGTCCAGATCCTCCTCCTCGTCCTCAGAGCTGCTGCAACCACCCAGAAACTCGGTTAACGTGTACCAGCTCGTTCCCACAGGATCATCCTAAGACTGGGTCCAGCTTACCTCACTCGGGTAGTCTGTTGTGCCTTGGTCGGTCTGTTCTTCTGTCATGAATTGCCTGGGCTTGCTCAGGCAGGAGGCACAAACGGAAACTTGCATGTTGAAGTTTCTTTGTCTTTTTAAATTTTAAATTGTATGTCATTTTAAATACAAAATACAGGGCACGATGGCCACAAGACACAAAACCAAAGGGGACCCCGAACGAACACAAACCAGGGAGAATGTGACAAAGGAATAGAAAAGAAAGCAGGCTTTATACATAAACCCAAACTCAAAACACCAGATTCTAATGATTACCACATCCCTGGCCAGCTGAGCTCAGTGATGAGGCCACACCCCCAGTCAGCCTAAAAGTAACATCAGTATTTACATTCTAGCACTGCAGGAGTGTAAACTGTACAGTACGAATACAGGTTTACCTTTACATTTTCTTTCAGAGTAGTGTATTAAGCTGAGTTTAAAAGGAAATTAAAGCGTTTTGGGAGGATATTTGGGGGCATATTTTTTTAGACACTTTTTTATCCCAACATTGCGTTTTTTCATTATACACGGGTGCTCTTGGAACGTAACCCCCGCGATATACACTCATATACACTCACATATGTATTAACATTTCATATTTGAATGTATGTCATCATACTCTGTATTAAACTATTAAAAACACAAGACAGATGGCAATGCAAACACAAACACACAGTTTTTTTCCCGTGCTTCCCTTCATACATACGTTCTCTCTCTGTTTGACTGTCATCCACACACACACACAGTGTGTAAGTAACATTACAGAGATTATAGCTTCTCCCGTGTGTCATTTCTACCCCCTGGGTTGCTCAGGTAATCCCTGTTCACCTGCACACTCTCTTACTGCCACACACACACACACACACACACACACACACACCTTAGGCCTCTGTGTTTGACTACAGTAAGCTTCTGGCTCACATGGCAGCTTAAAAAAAACTCCAGAATGATGTCATGTCGACTTTCTCTCTTTCCTACAACGACAGCACAGGAGATGCTGTCGTTGTAGGAGCCAAAATCAAAGGCTTTTCACACTTTATACTGCAGTCTAGTAATGTCAACTTTCAGTGCAGCATTGCATGACAACACTTTTTTGTGTAATCAGAGCACATTTTTCCACCTTAACTACATCGGCAATGCACCCACTCACACACACACATATAGATATATATATTAGTGCTGTCAAACGATAAAAATTTTTGATCTAATTAATTGCATGGTGTGGCGATTAATTAATCGAATTAATCGCATTAAATTGCACATACATACAGACATGACAAGAAGCAGTTTTTCTCCTACGTCTCCCAGCTCTCTCACACACACCAGGGCCACTTGTAGCGCTGAGACTCCACCCCTCTGGAAGTCTGGATGGAGAGAGCTAATGCTACGGCTACTTTCAGCCCAATTTTCCCCCTCTCCTGCTGCCTCTAGCTCGACCAACACCTCTCCTACAGACACTACGACCACGTTCACCACTGCCGCACACTTTCCCGATGGGCAAAGTGTGGAAAGTGTGGTGCTTCGTGGTCACTCTTGCCTTGCATGGCAGCACAGCTAGGCTCCAAAGCTGAACCGGGAGACGCACGAGTGTTAGACGACCGAGCGTCTTTTCCAAAAGGCAAATATTCTCCTTCAGAGTCAGAATCGGCAAAAACATTCACAAGACATTAAGGCACAACTTTGTATTAGCCATTTGGTGTTTTTTTTCCAAATCTCACACGCTTACTCACGCACTGTGAAATGAACTGTGCTCTCTGGGTGCTCACGCAGCAGAGACTCGAGACTCGGTTCCACTGCTGTTTACTTAAAACTTTGAACAGGAAGATGACGTATTTTTGGTCTTGAATTGAAGTACTACATGTCTGCCATCTAGTGGTAGGGAATACAAATGCTATTTCACATGATATTTGTAACTACAGTCTATTTTATTCTTGACTTTGGCGATTAAAGGATTAATTGCGTTAAAAATATTAACGTGTTATTTTTTTTTGTGATTAATTAATCTAATTAATGCGTTAAATTCCCATCCCTAGGAGGAACATTTTAGAAGAAAGAACAGGAGGTTAGTTGTACTCATTATTTTAGCTATTTGTCTTATATTGTTGTGTTTTACATGTTTATTTAAATTAATGGTTTAAATGTTGCTTAATTTAGATAGTTAGAGAAGGTATAAAAATCATTCTAATTAGTTTTTTGGGGGTTTCATCATTTCTAATTCCACCCACTTGCTGTGATTCCCCAAATCATACGCAATAAAATTACCACGGTCATCCTCCGAGCTACATGAAGCTCCACTCCACTGGTTTAGAAACATGTTTCTGCTTGTTTCATTTTGGCTATAAGAATACGTTTAAATAAACAGCAACAATAAGTAAATTTACAGGTGTAATTGTTTTTTTCTGAGAAAATTATTGTCCAAACTTTTGGGGAGGGTTCCTGACAAATATTTCAAAACTTTGAGTGACACAAATTTGCTTGAATTCACTGCGTCAGCTTGTATCAATCAAATATCAAATATTCTATCTCTCTCCGAAGTCCTCTCGCATGAACAAAAATGTAGTTTTATTCAATTTTTGCAATGAAAGTATGCACTTTCAACCTTTTTACATCACTGACACTGCACACTTTTGGGACCCCTGAACCACTGGGTTCTTGTAGTGGAGAAAATTTAAGCTTCTTGGATAAGCCAAAAAAAAACAACAACTATACAACAGAAAATGATATAGGCGATTTCCTTTATTTTGCCAAAGAAAGATAGCAAACCACCAATGCCAGTTGGTGGAACCACCCTGTTGTGATGTGGTCCTCTTTTATACTCCTCGGTTTGTGCTCCTCTGGTCATGAAACCAGTTGTTCATTCCATCAGCTGGGCTACTGTACCAGCCTCTAACCAAATATGGTAAAGGCCCTAGTGCCATAGTATAATGGTCATGTCTTCCTAGGCAACCTATGTTCAGTTCTGTTTCCAAAGACATGGCTATTTGAAGAAATACCTTTTCAAGCAAAGGACAAAACTAAAAAGATAGGGCAATTTACCATATCTGGCAGTTATGTCAGGTATATGATCCACTATATTCTCTACATCTTTTGAGATGAGTTCGAGTGGAGAAATCCTGCATCAGTACCTGGCCTCACTAATGTCGTAATGCAATCAAATCCTTGCTGCAATGTTTCAACATCTTCCCAGAACAGTAGATAGAGTCTGTTACTGCAACAAAAGGGGCACAACCCTTCCGTTAATAGCCCTGATTTCAGAAGAAACACTGGTGTCTGTTCACTTTCACACTTTTGTGAGAGATGCACTCTGAGATTAGAGAAGTTTTGATCTAATGGGATTATCTAAAGCATGACTGATACGATACAAAAGGAGCTTAAGGACATTTTCTCCTTCTGTCACCAAAACCAACACACTCCCATACACAGAAAAAAGAATCAATGCAGGCCACTTTAGGCTCAGGCTGAATCAATAAAGTCCCACAGCACTGTGGTCCAGTTTTTAAGTTGTGGGGTGTATTAATCTAACTTTGATAAATAGCCATGTTTACAACCACATGTTCTACACTCATTCAGGCTTTAGTGCAGAATGGCTGTTGTAGGATCTATAATATGTTAAAACTCCTGAAGGATAAAGTGACACAAACCCAACACGAACCAGAGCTGCTGGACATCGGGGCTGAAAGCAGGTCCAAAGCCGAACTGACTGCACTGCTTTCTGATTGGTTGAAATGCTTCATCACAACATGGAAAGAGGACACTATTTTTTAACTGTTCACACAAAAAACAATAGGGACACAAAGTGATGAAGTTCCAGCTCGACTGTCTGTTTGGGCTGAAGATAAATTTCAGTGGGAGTTTTCTACGACTCTTAAAAAATTTATCTTTAACTCTGTGAGAAACGTGAAGGAGATCCAGGACGTCACTAACAAGTTCTCTGGGTTCGGATAAAGAACGTAGAGAGAACATTAAACACTCATAAATAATAAATAATAAAGAGACAACTACCTAACCACCAGGCCACCAGCTGCCCAGTTATACAGAGACTGGTGTCTAAATTATTTTTCCAGTGAACCAAATGTGACTCAGTACTATATATAAGGGGCTTTATGATCATTTTCGAATGGCCATACTTTAGCTGGAACAATCAATCAAAAATGGGATTAACTCGCCATTGGTTCTGAGTCCATTGGTCACAAATACTGGCAGGACATTGACGTATGACAATACAACAAAAAAGGTTTGATTTGTTTAATTCACCTGCTGCAGCTTTAAATGGGACAATTACAGATTCACCTGTGGGATTCTTCAACAAATTTGCTTCATCATGAGCCACATGATTCATCAAAAACAAAAATAAATAAACAGATGAAGAAATAAAATAAAAATCCCATGTAGGTGAAATGAAGACACACTTATGAGCCAGCAAAAACAAAAGCATGTTGTATTTTTCAGAAGATTAGTATGAATACATGAATATTTGGCTGTCTGGGCTCATTGAAACGGGTAAAGGAATTTGAATTTCATGGAAAAATTAGTTTGCATGCAATAACCTTCATTAAATATGTTCCACCTCCTTTCATTTTGAATGTAAATGTAATTCAGTGTGTAACAAATTATGGATATTACATGGATATGATCTCTGGAGGATTTTGTCTGCTAAGGTTGATATCTGACCTGAGAAAACTGCATTAGCTGATTTTACAGCTTGTTCATCACATGTGTGATAGTTAATAAGGACTGACAATAAAAAAAATCTAACTGTTCATACAAGTGTGTTTGCACTGACTTCAGGGAAAGCTGAAGTAACTCCAGCTATTTTAATGTTCAGAAGTTGTCATTTAAAAGCAAAATCATGCAGTAACTTTGTCTGACTCGCAGCTTCACAGAGACGAGTGGGGGAACCGTGTGGAAAGAACAGATTGTAACTGCATCAGTGTGTGATCCATTGTTTTATTAAGACTTGAATGTGATGGAAGGTTATTTTTTTCTGTGCACGGTCTTATTTTGCATAAGAAAAAAAAAACAGCCTTTGCATTTTTGCTATTTTTATCAGCTTTTAATGTCAGAACAAGCAGAAGATATACAGAATGTGCAAATGCATACAGAATGTAAATTATATGTAAATGTAATTATGCAACTGTGTTTGTAGGTAATAATGCAATTGTCTATAATAATGTCACACATATTCAAAGTCTCAATATTAATTTTAGACTTCCAAGGAGCGTTAGCATGGTCATCCACAATAGGCCTTACAGTTTATTTAAATACATATACGTCAGTGTAATAGTCCCACAGTAAAATGGTCACGGATTCCTGGCTGGGATGGCTGAAACATGGCCCATTTTTGTTTGCTTTTTCTCCCTGGGAACTCCGGTTACCTCCCATAGTCCAAAGACTGCAGGCAGACTAGAGATGGATGGATGAATGAATAGATCGACTGATCAATGGATGGATGGATGGATGGATGGATGGA
Source organism: Brachyalestes nurse (assembly GCA_037974405.1). Classification (NCBI taxonomy): domain Eukaryota; kingdom Metazoa; phylum Chordata; class Actinopteri; order Characiformes; family Alestidae; genus Brachyalestes; species Brachyalestes nurse. The sequence continues at coordinate 6,690 of JBBPCY010079725.1, forward strand.
TGGATGGATGGGATAGACAGGTTTGACGGATGGATTGATGGATGGATGAATGAATAGATGGATAGATCAATCGATGGAAGGAATGAATGGATGAATGGATGGATGGATGGATGGATGGATCAATGCAATGGATGGATGGATATTTGGATGGATTGTTTGATCAAAGTATGCATGGATAGATGGATGGATGGATAGATGGATGGAGGGATGAGCTTTTAAAGGTTGAAGGTGAACTACTGAACAATTGGGTTCCATCACTTTTGAGGAACTTTCAACTTAGCAAATGCAGAGAGCTGCAAGTTCACTTGTTTCAGTAGCAACTTGCACTGGTTTAACACTTTGTTATACTGTTATACTGTTTACACTGGCTGTACTGATCATACTGGTGATACTTTTTGCACAGGTTTCAACCGTTCAACCGTATTTATTTAAAATATTGTTTATTTATATACAATGCTTAGAACTTAGAATCTCATTCTAACCTTATTTTATACTTCTTATTGCACTGTTCTGTTTGTTCTGTCTTATATCTGCTGCACTATATGTGCACTGTGGAATATAATATGATTGAGATGAGAATAAAGTTCACTTTGACCTTTGATCTTTGACAATCTAAAAGGTCCAGGTTAAGGTAACACTGGCTGCATTTTTTTTTAAACTTACCTTTAAAAAGCTCATTTAAAGAGCTCATCTTCAATATCAGGTGTTTGTTCAGATTTCTATTTGATAAATTATATATGACAGAATTCAAAGTAATATAATGAATAAAATATAATGAAATGTAATCAGGGATCAAACATGTCACTTAAAAATACCGCTATAAAGGTCTTGCATTCACAAAATAAAAATCAGTGTGATCAGATTTAAATGCATTAAAAACACCCTCAAACAGGTTCCCACATTTTCTTCCTGAAACACCTCTGGGATAAAAGCCGTGGCTTTGGAAGTAATAGGAAATCTGAGAGGTAATTTGTTTTTCCCTCAAGAGAAGAATATTATAATGTGTCTATATTAAATGATAAATGCCATAAACACTCTAGGAATGATTATTCTCAAATGTATTTCTCAAACATAAAATTAAATCCTACATGAATCACATGGATAGTCTGCTCCTGATTCTGTTTTCTCACACAGTAGCTCTAGTTTGTCAAAACTGAATGTGTTACAAGTTTAATTCCATCTAAATACAATAAGTCAGTGTACAGTAAACCCCTGAAATTTGTGGGGCGTACGTTCCAAGAGCACCCGCAAATTGTGAAAAACCGTGAATATGTGATGTAAATACAGTAATAAATTCATTTAATTTATTTAAATTATAAAAATTTAATTCATTTAAATTATTTAAATTATATTTTTCTTAACAAATTAGCAAAAACATTTCCGCAAACAATTATTAGTTTCGTTCTAAGAAAAATTCTGCGACTGAGGCGGCAAACTCTGAGCTTCGTGAGGATCGACTGTAACACTACATTTAAATACATGTGTGTCAATGTAATTGTTTATTCAGTTTCATTTAAGTTGGAATTCGGGAATGTACTGGAATCCGAATGTTGCAGAAATTAACATTTACATATAATTTGCTGTTTTCAGAATCAGAAAACTGTATTGATCCTGGAGGAAATTGCTTATGTTACGAAAGTAAAAATAAAACTACAGTAATACCGAGGATCAGAAAACCGAGAATCCCAGTTCTGTCTCCTGTACGTTCTGCTTCATGATCTCTCATCTGTAGCGGTGAGATTGGGCCCAGTGGGGTGTGAAGAGTTATTTCCTGTAAACTCTTATTGTTCCCAGTAAAATAAACAAACATCTTTCAGATAAATATAGATAAATCAGATACAATAGGTTTGATTATGATGAATAGTTTCATTAATTTATTTACTTTTAGTCTCTGGCCAGTCAGTGATCCTGTGTCTGACACCGCAAGAGATTAGCATCACCATAAATGTCAGCTCTGAGATAAGGACGAGTTTTAACTGAGGCTGGAGGAAAAGTGCTGAACTATTTACCAGTTAGAGCTCTTCATGGTCACACCAGAGCTCCAAAACCAGGAGGTTCTACAAACCATTTTACTTTCAGACACGTTCCTTTGCACATGCTGCCGCCTGGTGTAGAGTTTATTTGGATATTTATTTAAATTTAAAATAAATCACATTAATAAATGTAAATTAGTGTGAAACCTGTGGAACTTTACAGATTTTATCTGAACTAAATTATATTTAAACGGTTAAAGCTGCCATAAATCTCTGTCTTTCTCTCTTTCTATCTCTCTCTCTCTCACTTTCTATATCTCTTTCTCTCTGACTTTGACTTTGTGTTAAATTGTCAAACTTCCCTCTGAATGACCTTTTGTGCTGAATTGAGTGTGGGAGGGGGAAATGTTACTTGTCGAGAGAGAGAGAGAGAGCGAGAGAGAGAGAGAGAGAGTTGAGAATATAAATATTATAGTTACCATATTTGTCCAAGATTTTTTTAGATCACACACCACCATCCAGTGACTGGCCACTTAGAAACACCTGCATGTTTTCTGTTTCAGTTTCAAAGAAGTTTTACAGTCCAGGTCTGAGCTGGATGAAGAAACTGTGGGAGCAACCCATCCTGAGGTCGACCCAGAGAGAGAGAGAGAGAGAGAGAGAGAGAGAGAGAGAGAGAGAGAGAGAGAGAGAGAGAGAGAGAGTCTCTACTGAGATAAGTGACAAGAGAAGGCCTTCATGAATTAACATATAGTTCCACCAACTGGCCACTTTATTGGAAACACTTCCAATGTTTGCACTCTTTTGATCTCTGCAGGTTTTTACTGCGTTACACTTGTTCCTCTAGGCATAAACCCAAGTCACGCACACTCATGCCAGCTTAAATCTTATGGGGCACAAAAGAAAGCTTAAGGAGGATTAAACTATTGATCAGGGCCAAAGTTCCAGATATCACTTACAGAGGCTCGCAGAAACACTTCAGCAAAGACTTTTCAGTGGGGTTCCACCTCCTCTCTGGAACATTAATGGAATAGTTTTCTGATCTCAGATAGTTTTACTAACCACATTACTGAGTACAAACCACTTAGTGGGATCAGAAAGAGTCTTTTTAAAATGTTGCAACACATATTGGCCAATTCTATACCTTCCTACTTGCCTCTTTGACAGAAATCCTTCCACCTTAATGAAATACAAAGTTATACTAAATAAGAGTTTCTAATAAAGTGGCCAGTCTCCAAGGACATGATACATGTTTCCAATAAAGTGCCCAGTGAGTGAAAAAGGTAGGTGTTTCTAATAACATGGATGAGAGTGTACAGTTAGGGCTGGTCAGTCACATCCATCTATCTCTGTTTGTGTGTGTCCGGCCGGGTCACGGTGTGATAAGCCTTCGATGGTGAAGCCACAGAGACCATCTGCTTGCAGAACCGTCCAAGAGGAGCAAATCTCTCAGCAGGAGAGAACAGTAGAGGCGAGAGAGAAACAGCATGAGAGATGAAGACAGAGGGAAGAAGAAAAATCTCACCAAATGACAGGGAGTGGGCGTCTGGCTCCGAGACGCCGTTTTGGTGGCACCTGCTAGTGCCCAGCCTTCTTCTCTGTTCTCCACCAGGCTCTCGCTAGAGAAGCCTGAGCAGGGATGAATGTGTAAATCATGCATCTGTTTTCATGTGGATCTTGAGTAACAAGCAACATTTACACATTTTTGTTCAGCAGCGTCTTACAATTTTGGGCAGTTTCACACCTGCCCTTGTTGGTAAAAAGCTTTAGATCCTCTTATACTGGTGCTACTGATCCACACCCTGTTCAGGTGCACATCACATGTTTTTGAGGTCTGCCCAAAAACCAGGGGTCTAAATCCACTTCCAACTGAATCCTGATTCCAAAAGGGAAAATTCTACATCAGAGCTCTCCTCTTCTTCTTGCAGCTCATCAGTGTCTTCATAATCTGCCTGTTTAAACATTTAACTCCTGCCAGAAACTCAAGAAAGAACTTCTGGTAATCATTTATGAATTCACCAATCACAAAGAAGCACAGCTGCAGTATGATTTGGTTTTTACTGTGATTATAAGTTCTGTTTGTTTTGGATCATCCCAACGTTCAGCCTTGAAGCTGAAGGATTTTCATTACATTTTGAAATGTCAAAATTTTAGTTGTCACTTGAATTTCAAAATTTACTCAGATTATATTAATAACATCATCAGAGTGAATGTCCATTCTACCACTAGGAAACTACAGAAATGTGTCAGTTACATTTCATTCATTTGGCAGATGCCAAATGAATGCATAGTGCATTAAGAATGGAGATGCTCTCTGAACAGGTGAGTCTACAGGAGGTTTTGAAGATTGAGAGACTCTGCTGCTCTGGTCACCTTTGGCAACTCCATGTTCTCCAGCTCCAGCAGATTAAAAACACAAACTAAAAGTGAAAAACGCAAACTGAAAGTGAAATTTCCAGCGATCAGTATCCCCACAAACTCCCTCGTTCTGGTGAATATCCCTCTGAACAAAAAAGAAAGCTCCTCCACCTCACTGTCCTCTACCTCATGGACCAGCTTCTCCTCCATCATATGGACCAGCTCCTCTTCCACTTCATGGACCAGCTTCTCCTAGATCACATAGACCAGCTCCTCCTCCACTTCATGGAACAGCTCCTTTGAGCATACAGAAATCTGAGGGAGATTTGGGCCTTGTGTAGTGTGTGTGTGTGTGTGTGTGTGTGTTAATTCTCTATTATATGAACTTTTACTTTAAAATGATGAATTTCTATAGCATCTACCAAGCCAATAACCATCAATTCATCAAGGGCGCATCAGTACTTGTAAATCAAAGTCCAAAAAAGAGTAATTCACAAAGAATAAGGTAAAGAACAATCCAAGGAACGAAGGAGGTGAGTTAATGAGTGAAAGAAATATGTACATTACATCATTGTTCAAATAGTGAAGCAGAAGATTAGTTCCGCAGGCGAGTGTGGGGCCTGTGAAAAAGAGGCGTGGTTAAAACTCAGGAGAACACGATCGACAGGTCGGTCACGGGTGTGTTGGGGGATGTGTGTGTATGGGCCGCGACTGTGAGGTGTGGCTGGGATTCTGGGGACCATGATCTATTGGTTGTCTGAGGTGGAGTAATGGGGTATTGTAGATTGTATATTATTGTATATTAGAGTGTTCAGTATTTTGTTCATTGTGCCATTAAATATTGTTGTTGTTTTATACTGTTGTGCTTGAGAGACTCCATCGACCGGAATCAAATTCCTTATTTGTGCTCGCTCACATATTTGGCCAGTAAACGCGATTCTGATTCTGATTTGAATCGGTGGTGTTTGGATTCATGACAGTAAGAAATGTTGTTTTGGTTGAACACAAGGTTTCAAGCCAGCTGCAGGTCTGAGTATTTGGTTTGCTCGGAGTTTATCTTTAGCAGGACAGCGTTCCACAGTCCAGCTCGGTGTGATCTATGGCCACTGTGGGCCAGCTGTGACACAGTGTCCTCAGCAGTAATTTCAGAGCCTCTCTGGGGACACGTTAAGCTGATATAATTACCAGCTTGAAGACCAACACCACTGTTCTTACCCGGGTGGAGCATTCATCACGGCTGCTTCTGCCCATGGCTTCCTGTGGCTGGGGGTGGCGTGCAGAGCAGGTAATGGGATTGTGTGCCTGACAGAGTTTGGCTTCATAATTCCTCTCTTGGCTGCATCCAGCCACGTTTCGGCAGCCTCGTCTGCTTTATTCGGCGCCGGAACTGCCTGAAATGTCACGAGATGCCTGCTGGACAGAGATGCTTCACTTTATTTCTGGAGTTTTGTTGGTCACTGTTCCGCTTTACACCATCAACTGTGAGGTCTTTCTAAGGGTATCAGGTCACACAAACAGTGATTATGTTGTTCCTGATTCTCTGTAACACATTATTATCTACTGAAATGGAGACAAGTATGTCACATAGCTAAAAAGTTAGTGGCCTGAATTTTGTCCACATTTATAGAAAAAAGAGTCATACAGTGTGAGAAACCGCACAAGCAGGACTACTAGGGATTGCTGAACACCTCCACACAGTTTGGGGAGTGTGTGCTATGATTAGCACCATTTCTAACAGTTGTGTGTTTCTGGGTTGTGTGAGTTTGTTGGTTGTGTGTGTTTCTCCATCAGTCCATTTGTGTGTGTGAGTGTGTGTGAGCATGTGCAAGTTTGTGTGTGTGTGTGTGTGTGTGTATGTGTGTGAGGGTGAGTTAAGTGAGGTTTAGTTTCTGATGGACTGTCAGATGTTTAAAAGTATAAATATAAATGCTCTGATAGGCTTTCACCAGTTCAAGCCCCTCCCTGACTCCTCCTCACTTAAACCCAACACTCTTAACCCCCTTTGTTGTACTTTGTTCTTGTGAAGCCTCTTTAAGGATCTTAATAGTCTTTTTCACTATTCACTGGTTTATCTCCTGGATCTTTTCTCTGAGTGGTCCCAGGGCTTCTGTTAATCCTCCCCATAAATGTGTCCTACTTTCATCCTAACCACACTACCCAGTACAGCTCAGAGAAACAATGCTTCCCTTTTGAATCTCAGTTCCATTCAGTAGTTATTCGTTGCAAGCAGTAGTTCTCTTTGTGTTAGCGAAGTGTCTGTGATATAATGGTTGATTTCTTCCTGTGTTCTGAGGTGTATTCTTTGTTTAGTTTATTTTGGGGGTTGCTTGTTTTGTTTTGTCTTTTTTTACATGGATTTACCTGCAGTATGTCTGTGCTTCTCTCTCTGCCTTTTAACCTTGGGATTCACTCAAATAAAGCTACAATACAAAATCTCGCATCTGCATGTGAGGTAAAGGAGAAAATTCATTTTTGGAAATCTCACTTTTGGTGTCAGTGCTTGCTCCACAAACGGCATCTATTTAAGTGCTAAAGACACAATACTAAAACACAGACTCCAGCCACCACTTAAACATCCCCTGAACATCAGAACTTCAGAGACCCTCACTGTCTCCAAACAGAGACTGAAGATCCTCCTCTTCACTGAGACCTGAGGAGAACATCTACATCTAACCCAGTGGTTCCCAAACTTTCTCTGCAGGGCCCCCCTCTAGATAAGAACATTAATGAGCCCCCGCCCCAATTCAAACTACACAGGTTATCCCATTCGTGCGCTCCCCTGTAATACCTCTGCGCCCCCCAGTTTGGGAACCACTGATCTAACCTAACACAAACTTTATGGATAACTTAAAAACTGTCTTTTAGTGTGTGATCTGAGAAGCTTCTAATGGTTCCTCTCTGTGTGATCTGAGAAGCTTCTAATGGTTCCTCTCTGTGTGATCTGAGAAGCTTCTAATGGTTCCTCTCTGTGTGATC
>JBBPCY010079725.1:14096-26502 GCA_037974405.1 Brachyalestes nurse
TGAGAAGTTTCTAATGGTTCCTCTCTGTGTGATCTGAGAAGTTCCGGGTGGTTCCTCTCTGTGTGATCTGAGAAGGTTGTGGTCGATCTTCTCTGTGTGATCTGAGAAGTTCCGGGTGGTTCCTGTCTGTGTGATCTGAGAAGGTTGTGGTGGAGAGATAACTTATTTTCTGGTAGAATCTTAGTCTATTAACTGCTCTTAACTTTAAGTGTAGGTTTACTGGTTTGAGGGACGTCTCTCCTTTATGGACTATGAAGCCCCCACAGACTTTTGAATCAGAATCAGAATACTCATGATGTCTAAATGCCCTGGACATCAGACATGTTTTGGCTACATTTGTAATGGGAAAACTGGGTAAATCTGGGGTTTTTTTCTTTCGCTATAAGTTTATGAACCTGCCTAAATGGGTCAGGTGTCTGCACTAATGTGATTTATGGCTCCACCTTATGGTAGAATGAGATTCCCAATTAGGATGTTAAATAAGTACTTGTTTAATTTTCAGAGGAGGCTTTGACATGCGGTGTGGGAATGAGAGATGAGAGATACTCATCATAAATAATTACTCAGAGTGCTTTAATACATCGAAATCTGGGACACATATTACTCATCAATCAATTGGCCCGTATGGCTTAAAATCTCCTTTAAAATGAATACTGGCAACAGTATTTAACTTTTTATTCTATAATTCAATGTTCCCATTTTAATTCTACATACTTTTTTTTCTTTTAAAAAGTCAAAAGGTTATGATCTGCGGTATGTTAAGCTGGACAAATCACCAGAACAGGCGATTTGGCTCCATGTTCAGCTGATTTTTTGTGTCATTGAAATATTGAAATGGTTTCAGTGCCAAAACATCCATTAAGTAGTTTGCATGTATTTTTTCATTGTTTGATATGGATAGTTTAAAGAATTGGACCTAAAGACACAGCAGACTCAAACAAACATTGGTTGTGTTTTTTTTTTAATAATCAACTCGTAAACACAGGTATTTTCCCACCTGTTTTTGAGCGAGAGTGGTTCATGCCACTCATTTTCCTTGACCGTTTATGACTTACTAATAGGCAGTGAGCAGGGAAACACAGAGGACCAGATTTGAAAAACCATCCTGAATATCAGCTTCTCCTCCAAATATTTAGAGTCTATTTCATCTGTCCAGCAGATACTGGTTTATCTCCTAGATCTTTCCTCTGAGTGGTGCCAGCACTTCTGTTAATCCCCATTATAAATCTAGTACACTATCCAGTATAGCTCAGAGACACAAAGGTTCCCTTTAAATCTTGTTTCCTCTTTGTGGTTCTTCATGCTTTTGAGAGGTTTTTCTCTTTCAGACATGATTTTTTTCACTAGTGCATGTATTTGTCTTTGCAGAGCTGCGAAAGGGAGGTTGGACAAGCTTTACAAAATGCTATTAAAAATTCCCATTCAAAGTAATGGAAAACTGTAGCTAGACAGGATGGAAGTGCTACCTGTAGCTTAAACAGTCATGATAAAAATACATCTGTTATTTTCACAAATCATATTTAACCAACTGAAGTATGTACTGGGGTATTATGTTAGGTTTGATGGGATTTTTTTTCCAGCATACGAGCTCAACCTTCTGTCATGTTAGCTCAAGGAAGGAGGACACAGATGCAGGAGTTAAACAGAACTCAAACAGGCTTTAATAAGAATAAGGCATGTAAATAGTCACGTAGGGCGAGGCACTTGTCAGAACAAAAACACTAGAAGACTCTCTTTCTGAGTCACGATGAAGGGACCTGCTTAGCGCCGGAATGGACCTCTGTACCACTTGGAATACACACAAGAGCCAAGTAGGGCTGAAACAATTATTCAAGTAACTTGAATAATTTGATTACAAATATTCTTTGACTCAAGGCTTTGTTTAATTTACAGTGCATCCGGAAAGCACATCACAGCACATTACTTTTCCACATTTTGTTATGTTACAGCCTTATTCCACAATGGATTAAATTCATTTTTTTCCTCAGAATTCTACACACAACACCCCATAATGACAACGTGAGAAAAGTTTACTTGAGATTTTTGCAAATTTATTACAAAAAAAACCTCACTGACAGGGTGCGAAACCGGGCTACCACACAACTGATCGCACAATGGACATGCTTGAACACCAACGCTCAATTTTTGCATTTTGTCAGGTATTTGGCATTTGGATAATGAATCAGAGATCAGTTGTATGATTTGCATCAAGGATTCTGATATGCCATAGACTTCATTTTCGCAAGTAAGCCCAGGGCAGTGATTTTGATAATTCCAGTGCTGACTTAGTCAAGAGCTCCAAACGGAGCTAGCGGGTTGAGGGGACATCACAGATTTGGAACAATATATTCAGACAGCATTTGCTGTGGATTGTTTACTTAAACAGCAACGCTGGACTTCCACTTTCACAACTCCAGTTGTGTCCCCTCAGCCCAGTCCCATACTGGAGTCTGAGCCAATGCAGGTAGATAGAGTTCTCCCATGGAGCAGCAGGCCCATTTGTTTCCACTGCTTTGGAAAATCCAGACATGTGATTTGTAAGTGCCCTTCTTGTCCCCTTAAAAGAGAGGTATGCATCTGTAGTCTGTTTTCTGTTACACTTATACAATTTTCTGAACCAGTCCTGCTCTCACTTGGCCCTCTCTCTTTGTTTGCTCCGGTGTTAATAGATTCAGAAGGGGAATGAATTTCATTAATGAGTGCATGGCAGTGCATTTGTCTCCTTAAAAACTCTGTGGCCACCCCTGGCTTATTCTTCACAACCTCTGTATTCCTGTACAGAAAGAGAAATAATGACATAGACCCCTAAATGTCTGACCAACTGCATGGCCCTACTTACACTGCTTTCGACATGTCTTTGATGCTCCCACTTATACAGTCCTCCCAAAGGACTGTGCCTTTAGATGCTCCTAATCCTAACAGCAGGACCTACCATCTCTCCCATCCTGAAACAGGCCATGAATTAGTATATAGATGAAGTCTTGGATCTGGTATCATCCGTCCCTCCACATCTACAACGGCCTCGGGTTTATTCTTTATATTAAACAGAACTGAGGGTCTTCAGCCTTGTATAGACTATTGTGCACAGTTAAGTTTCACTACCCACTTTCTCTCATTCCCTCCACCCTGGAGCAACCGGTCATCATCTACACTAATCATTGCAACCTCAAATAGTTATAAGAGGTGAAATGACTCAACCTAGATAAAGCCAGATAGGCCCTGTTTTTCACCCGTTTGTGGTTCACGGTCACTTATGGACCCAGTTCCAAGAATGAAAGGCAGATGCTCTCTCACGACAGCATGACAGTAAAGGCAAACTCACTATCCCTATAACCATTTTACCTCCAGCATACACTGTGACTGTCCATTGGGAGGTAGTAGAGCAAATCGAGACAGGCAGTCAAAACACTTCAAATTGGTCATGCCAGCACTGCAATACTTTTTTAAAGTGGGAGCGCTCAACCCTCAGCTCAGGCCTCCCTGGAGTAACTAGAGCTGTTAAATTGGTTTCCCATAGGCTCTGTCGGTCTTCCCTTCAGGAGGACATAACTGATTTTGTCTCATCCTGCCCAATATCCGAAAGAATATTGTGTCAGATTGTAGTCCACAATTCATCTCTCAGGTATGGCGGCGCTATCTCATGCTTTGGAATGAACTATTGTATAACCTCAGGTTATCACTATAAGGCAGAGAGATTCCTCTGAACTCATTGCTCCCACAACGAGCAAAACTGGGTTTTGGGCAGAGTATGCCCAGAACTCCTTGTATCATGCATCACTGTGGATAACAGCCTTTCAGTGTGTCCTAGGTTTTCAAACCCTGTTCTAACCCTGGGAGGTGGAGCCCACGAACATCCTAGCAGACGATGTCTAATTCTGTTGGAGTTTGGCTGTCTACACTGGACTTCAGACTTAGGCTACACTCAAGGAAACAATCACCCCAATACATTTGCCACTTTGAAATGCAGATCAAGTCACATCATGTCCAGCTGCCCCCAAGATACTGCATCTCAACCTGTGTCAACCTAAGTTTTAAAATGCTAAGTCATAGCATTCTTTCTGGGTGTTTTGAGTTGACTTACACCAATCCTTTCCTCACATGTGTATTAAAAAACAGCATGTAAACATGTCTACATTTCAAGAGTTGTCAAAGTCAATCATCACACAAGACTAATGCCTTGGGAGACAGAGTAGTAAAAAATCTCTATGCATTACATTTAGTAGGTTTCCTCAAATTCCAAAGAGTGAACAAGCAAGGTAGTCACTGGTGTCATTTTACATTACAAATATTTTTTTTTTAATCTGTTTTACGAGTGTGCTTGCATCTTGACATCTTAATATTTTGCCTGTTGTATGTTGTTGCTTCAAGTCAAAATTATTCTGTCATATTAGATGCACTAATGATCTAAGACAGATAGAGAATATTCTGAAGATGATGTACCTACATTTTCTACTGATACCAGTTGTTACCAAAATCCAGGATTTAAAGGTCCCATGACCTAGTGGTCCTAGTGGTCCCCTAATGCTGTATCTGAAGTCTCTCTGAAATTCAGCCTTGATGCAGAATTACAGTCACTTACAACCAGTCCCAATGAGATTTCCTGAGGACGCGCTGTTTCTGTGTCTGTAGCTTTATATGATAAGGATGAGGAAAGAGGCAGGGCAAGGAGGAGAGAGGCGGGGCAAGGTGGAGGGAGGGGGGGGGGACAGCGCGCGGCCATGGTACCATGAGCTAATGATTACAGTGTATAGCAATGGCTACTGCGGTCACATAGCTGATAAAAGACACTTGTATTAGTCTGTAGTGAGATTTTGAACATTTCTTTGATAGCCAAGCAGTTGAGATTAGTGCCTATAGCCCCGTTGCTGCAAGACTCCTCAAATTTTACCCATTTTCATCTGGTCACCTTGGTTTGCAGAGCTGACTCAGCCATTTCAATGAGGGGGAATGCAGACATCGCAAACGCCATAACACTAACAACAGCACGGTTGTCCAAATAACAAAGTAGTACAGCACTTGAGTTAACGTGTGTATTCTTACACCGTTCACACACATACCTGATGCTATCTACTTTTACATTTGCAATAGTAGACTGCTAACTGTGCTGTTAGCTACAGAGTTAATGTTGCGGCCACATTCTAAGGGTAAAAAGCTAGGTAACCACATACAGCAAAGCAACAAAACTATATAGCGTTAAGCTGACTTATTTGTCCGAGGTTTGTAACTGAGCCAAGGAGATCCAGATTTCATTTTCAGCCGTTCAGCAGCAAGACCGGCTCTGTATTGTGTCCGCACATTTCCAGAGAATATAAAATTAGCCCACTGGTTCTTCAGGGGCTCACATGAAGGAACTAAATAATACATTTGTGCTCATTTGTAAGCACCGAGCAACTGCTATGCTTCACTCGTTTGCAGGCCATGGTGTCTCTGGAGGAAAAAATGTTCTCTCACAGATAGCAGTGACAGTCGGTGGAGCAATTTTTTTAAGGGAGGGGCAAAATTCTCTGGGCGGACAAAGAACGAGAACGGGGAGGAAACCTTTCCCCATATGACGACATAAGGGGCCAAATTCCAGATCGGGCCACCTGAGCTGTCTCTTTCTGAACGGTGGATTAGGATGACCAAAACACTCTTTACACCTATCGCCATTTCTAGCCACCACATTACCATAATCGGTCTAGGGGAACTCATATTAATGTTAAAAAATCTCAATGTGAAATATTAATGTCATGGGACCTTTAAGCAGTACGGAGTGAGCCTCACTGCATTCTGTATAAAAATGAAATGTATCAAGTGTTACTTTTGTGGTAAAATAAATGTGTGCTGTCACCTTGTTTGGGGCAAATCAAACATTTTTTTTGTTATGTTCATTTTGACATTTGACAGTCGTTGGGTCTTGGTACAATTGAACCCAGGTTCAATTCATAGCTGACGGGAATCAAATTTTATGATGGTCCAAAACAAATGAGGGAATTCATAGCATCCACAACCTCACTGGATAAAAAAAATATTAAAATAAACCAAACAATCATAAAGTTAGAATCAAGTAAGGTTTATTTTTATTACTATGAGTGTGATGCATCTGGACATTAAGTGGCTTTCATGCAGCAAAATGTCAGGATTATACACTTTATCTGGAACAGTTTAAGGGGCAGATGGATTTTTATTTATGATGGGTTTTTAAAAAAAAAAATTAAATAAAACCATGAGCTAATGTTTACAGTGTATAGCAATGGCTATTGCGGTCACGTAGCTGATAAAAGACATTTGTATTCATCTGTAGTGAGATTCGGAACACTGATTTATGATGGGTACATGATAAATTAAATAAAACATAAGAGCAGAGTAACAGAGCATTTGTACCCTACCAAAATAGCCACAGCAGTCTGATCAGCTGAACCAAAAAAATAAAATTTAAATAAAAATGTACATACTCATTTGTTTAAGCCCCTCACTGGCTCTTCATGTTCCTGACATCCTAAATAGTGTTAGTTCACATATATGCTTCTAAGTACAAGGTGCCTTTAGCTTGAGCAAAAACTGCAATGTACCCCACCTGTAAGGTCTGAAATGCTGCCTTCAGCTGCCAGCCTTTTTAGAAAAACTGTCTCACGATCTACATTGTGCATGGCCTGCTTTAACATGGCAGTCATCGGTTGATTGTCATAGTAATGTAGTGGTGTCTCCTTCTGGCTGAGGTTGTAGCCAAAGCCTGCTAAGCTGACCTCATCACACAAATAAGTTGCCAAGTTGAGGGCAGACACCCCCAAGGTAGGAATATTCTAGAGAGAAAGAAAAGATCAAAGACAATTAGAAATGATAAGAACATCCCTGCAAAAAGAACAATTCTACCATTTGAAATGAAAGACTATATGGAATTATATGGATGTTTTTATTAAAGAGCAATATAAGAGTGCCTGCTAAATGACTATGTAATGTATTAGTGATAAAAGGGTATGCACGTTTCCACCCAAATATGTTGGATTGAGTGGCAAAACTCAAGTGATTCAGAACCCTGTTAGCCCTTCAGTTTGAAACTTGCTTTTGTATTTTACTTGCATTAACTTCAGTAAATATTTAAACTTAAAATCTGACTTCTATATTACTGGATTAGCCTTTTACTATCTCCTTAGCTATCCACCTCAATAATTTGTGACTACAAAAATGCGTGTTTTACTGAGATCCCGAAATTTCTTTCCTTCTCTAAACTGGGCTGTGCTCAGTAGGGGAAACAAAGAGACTTTATGTCTATCTAAAATCTGATAATGAAGTTTTGCTAATTGATCCAGACTGTTTCAATAGAGAATGGCGTAGTAATTCCCAAGTTCTCGCATTAGCTTAAACAACTGCTGTGTATTATTAGTTCCAGGAGAAGTAGAGGATCTAGGCTTGGCTTAGGTTTTTTTTTTATCAGAAGGACAGTGGTTCTCAAACTGGAGTACACACTACAATACTGTTGGAGTTACTTAAAAAACATGACATTTATACTTTATTTCATGTACATGTATGCTCTAATTAGTATTTTGCTCTTTATTCAATGCTGTTTGTTTAAAGGGCTGTATAAGGTGGTGTTGCTGGCTCTAGACAGGCAAGCATTAAAATGACTGCTTACATCGTGTTTGGGAGGCATGGGTCCAGTACGGGGAGACAGTTGATAAAGATCTTGGCACAAGTGACACTTGCAGTGGCCTCTTCTAGTACTAAAACAACAGTGCCTTTTTCAACCGTCTTCATTTTGTGTGGAACTAATCCGCATATGCATGGGTATGCCAGTCTATTTCTCAATTTCTCAAAGTATTTTATATTCAATAATAACATATAAAATGTAGATTTATTTTCCTAGTTAGATACCAAAATTAATTTTGTCAGAACCTTTACAAATTATGAAATGACAAACAATTTAGTGTTTATTGTTAGGTATCAAACTTGTGGAATGACCACCTTCAATTGTAATCAAGCTCTGTTTTGTCATGCAAAACTCAGCTATCACATATCAAATATGAAATTTGTAAAAGCATTTAGTCCAAAAAACATTATGCAAAACACATTCCCACTTGCCTCATCAGTTCCCAGCAAAGCCTGGCATCTACGCAGGATCCATAATGACATCATTGTCCACTAAGAATTAACACTTGTTCCCCTAAATGAGTTTGTATTTGGATCTGCCAAAAATGCATGGAAGCCATTCTATGGCCCTACAGACTCCTTAGTCACTAGTAATAAACTTAGAACTAACCTAGAGGACAACGAAAAGCTACAAAGCTCATTAAGACAAATAAAGTAAAAAAAACTCTTCTGTAGTACATAAATGTAAATAAATAGCATACAAATATCAATGAACTAAGTTTGAGTACTTTTGAAAGCAGATAAATATAGTATGTCCAAACTACGGAGACAATCCTTACCTGATCCCATCCCCATAGCCGCTTCCTAGGTTTAGGGTAGTTAAGCATGTCCAAGGCTGTCTGCCTGATGATCTCCGGATTCAATATATGGAATCTGGAAGGTTCCAATGGAATGCTATCTGGCACTTTCTGCCAGAAAAATATCTTGTTCCAGAGTGACTGAAAATAAAAGATATCTGTTGTTAGACTCATTCAGCTTTATTCATGAATATCTCATGATTTGATGAATAAACTAAAAATAAACAAAGTATGAAGTTCCATGAGAATCACACTACAGATTTGTGGATTAATAGTTGGTAATAACGGTTATATTATTTAGAAAAGTGAAAAAGTTTTTAATAATGATCGAGATTGAAGATGGAGATCATCAGATGTAAATCATAAGATTAGTCCAATTTCTAAGATCTAAGATAGCGGCACGCTAAGTCGTAGCGCCCTGTCAGGGGTCAAACATCCTTGAAAAACTGTAATTGTAGTCAACTTTAACAAGAAATGTTTGCATTCATTGGTGCACATGTCTATAACCATCAGACCATGCTACAACTAAGAAATCAACCTCGGAGATGGACTGCTGGAAAAGCTGTGACCTCAGCTTGCTATGGAAACAGGCCTTCAGACCTCAGCCTTGCCTGATCCCGCGGTGTGTGTCTATATGAGCACTGAATGGTGTACGAACAAATGTAGACCATTTTACTTACTGTGGGAATTCACCACCATGCTCATAACCGTGGTGGTGTACATTCCACCCAACACCATCAGTGATGGACTGTTTATATTTGCTGGAGATTTCAACCATTCAAATCTCAAGTCACATCTCCCCAAGTTCTTTGTAACAAGGGGGCAAACTTACAGAACTGTGTTTCGAAGTTGCTGAGAACCTGAGACAGTGCCTTCAAGTCAGGCGATATGGCTGCCCTGAGAACAGGAAAGACCAACCTGTCCCAGAGCATCAGAGCAGCGAGATGCACACATGCTCAAAAAAAATCAAACTTCGAACTTGTACTTGTGCTGGTTTTGTTGACTGTGTATTGTCCTGTGTATTGTCCTGTAATGTTCTTGCACACTCACCTCTTGCCCACACTCCACTCCTCGGCCCACACTTACAGTAGGTTACAGCAGGTTAATTATTTGATCCCCTGCTGAATTTGTAAGTTTGTCGACTTAGAAAAAAAAATAACAGTCTCTAATTTATCAGGTAGTTTCAGTTATAAATTGATTTGCATTTCGCTGAGTGAAATAAGTATTTGACCCCCAAGCAAAGCATGACTTAGTACTGCGTGAGGAAACCCTTGTTGGTAAGCACAGCACTAAGACGTTTCTTGTAGTCAGTCACCAGGTTTGCACACATCTCAGGAGGGATTTTGGCCCACTCCCCTTTACAGAAACTCTCTAAATCATTTAGGTTTCTTGGCTGCTGTTTGGCAACTCGAAGCTTCAGCTCCCTCAACAGATTTTCTATAGGATTGATTTCTGGAGACTGGGTAGGCCACTCCATGAACTTTACGTGCTTCTTCTTTAGCCACTCCCCATGCTACCTTGGCAGTATGTTTTGGGTCATTGTGATGCTGACCCATCCACAACACATCTTCAGTGTTCTGGATGAGGGAAGAAGTTCTTGCCCAAGATTTTACAGTACATGGCCCCATCAACTGGCCCCTCAATGCGGTAAAGTCACCTTGTACCCCAAGCATAATGTTTCCACCTCCATGCTTGACTGTGAGGATGGTGTTCTTCAGGTCAGCATTTCCCATCCTCCTAACATGGCGGGTTGAGTTGATGCCAAAGAGTTTGATTTTCTCATCTGACCACAGCACTTTCTCCCAAGCCTTCTTTAAATCATTTAGATGTTCACTGGCAAACTTAAGAGTGGCTGGACATATGCCTTCTTGAGCAGGGGGACCTTGCGGGCACTGCAAGATTTCAATCCATTGTGATGTAGAGTGTTACCAGTGGTGTTTTTAGTGACTGTGGTCCCTACTGCCTTCAGATCATTAACAAGCTCCTCCTGTGTAGTTCTGGGCTGATCCCTCACCTTTCTCATGATCGTCCTCACCCCATGAAGCAAGCTACTGCATGGAGCTCCAGACTGAGAGCAATTGTTGGTCATTTTGGTCTTATGCAGGTCTACAAACCTGTCCCTGATGTCCATTGACAGCCCTTTGGTCTTGCCTGTTTTGGTGGAGAGGTTGGAATGGAAGAAACTGATTCTGTGGACAGGTGTGCTTTATACACATAAAGAGTTAAGATGGGCACACAGCCAGTCCCTGGGAGCCATAAGTCTGGCTGGGTTGTAGGGGATCGAATACTTATTTCACTCAAAGTCTTGGCTCCTCAGTGGTAAGAATTCCCTCTTGCAATCAGATCTGCGGAGTCCTTCGCTGTCTTCAAGCGTCGTCTGAAGACCCACCTCTTTAAGGAGCATCATGGTGACTAACCAGTCCTCTTGCTTATCTCTTATACACCTTTTCCTATATATTTAACAAATCCATTAGGTACTTACTCTCTTAACTGTTTTTCCTTACTTGTGTATTAACCTTTGTTTTTTTCTCTTTGACAGGGTTTGTTAAGGTGTGTAACTTAGCTAGGAATAACTTTGTTAGAAGCAGATGCTGATTTAAGTTTAGCTTTATGAAGAACAGATGTTGACTACTAAAGCACTGATTTAAGTTGCTCTGAAAAAGAGCATCTGCTAAATGCCGTAAGTAAATGTAAACGTAAACATACCAATCAATGTATAACTTTTACGTAACATGTTTTTTCCTGATTTTTGGTTGATATTCTGTCTCCATAAAAATTGAACCACCTCATAAATTAGAGACTGTTCATTTTTTTGTAAGTCAGCAAACAAATTCAGCAGGGGATCAAATAATTCTTTCCCTCACTGTATGTGGTCTTGTGTTGTTTCTGTTTTTGTACTTTGTCTTGTACATTGTTCAGTTTCACTGTGTACTGTATGGTTGAATACCTTCTTGCATGGAAAAACACAGAAGCAGTGATGGGCAGGGTCCAAGTACTATTTCATAGACCCCAATAAGGTAATTACTGTTTTTACATGCGTTTAAACCTTTAAATCTTGGTAGGCTCCTTCAAACTAGTGCTGTAAGTTTTATAACAGAACCAAATATGTAAAATAGTTTTTAATCAAAGTAGTGTATACACACAGACACAGAGAAATAAATTCAAAGACTCACTAGTCCTGTTCTTGTGATCACAGAATCAAGCCAGTTTAAGTCCACTGATTTGTATATAACAGCCACAAATTGAAGCTCAGGATCCACATCTTCCCAAAGTTTAGGGCTGCCTTCAGGATAACTCATTCTGATGGTGGTACGGTCCCCAACATCGCTAATGAAGTCTTTCAGAGGACCACTGTTCAATCTGTAAGATGACGAACACACAAATTCAACAGTTATTGTATGACAATATGCAGCAACATTGAGCCATCCAATGCATTTGTCACTATAGAAAGGCATACTGGCCCAAAATATTTTTTGGCTATGTATTCCTCATAAATGGTGTTTAATGTAATTTGCAAGCTATAAGCAATGCTCATCAGTAGTACTGAGATCCACACAAACTTTAGTAAGTTTTGCAGATAAACTCTCTTATCTAAATTTGCCAATGATTTAACCTTTGCTAAGTCTTCCTTCTTCAGAACCAAGTTTGAAGATTCTGCATCAAACCCTCGCAAGCTCTTTGCCACCTTTTCATCCCTTATTAAATCTCCATCTCTCCCTGTATCTCCGCCAGAAGACTTCGCCAAGTTCTTCGATGGGAAGACTGAAGATATTAGAAGATCCTTTCCTCCAACCATCAAGCTGCCTGCCAGCCAGAGACCAGGCCATGCTAACCAGTTCTTGGCTTCTCACCGCTCTCTCCTGAGGAGGTGTCACAACTCCTGATGTCCAGCAAACCCACTATGTCTAAATTCAGTTTTGTTCTAAATAATATAGGACCACAATGAAAAAAGAGGAAAATCCAACCTTTAATTCAAGTGCATT
>JBBPCY010079730.1:0-26500 GCA_037974405.1 Brachyalestes nurse
ACATATATCACTTATTCAATTCATTCAACACCGTGCATGTGGTCGTTCTGCATAAATGTATGTCGCACTTCTAATGCAGCTGTGATGTCCTTATGAAATACATTAATAAAATAAATAAGACTATCCAAAAAATAATGTGGAATGGAAAACACTTGAATTTGGGAACATGCCCCTCTTCCCTTCGTTAAATTCGGACAGGAATCGGCTCCCATCGGTCACTTAATAGAGCCGACTCAAAGAGCCAACTCAACGCTAGACTCTACGCAGCCGGTGTAGCTAACAGGATCACGCCCACAGTCCCGCTGCTATGTTTAGAAATGTATACTAGTTTATGTCGATATGAAAACACTTTAAAATGTCAGTATTTTGTTCTTATTTTCAGCCTCGGTCGAAACGGCGACGTATAAATTTAAAGGCGCCCGGAATAAGATTAGCGCCAGGATGCTAACGTGCTAACAGAAACAAATCCTCGAAGCTTTGATATTAAAACCTGACCCGTTTTGACTGTCCTGCGCTCACACAGCGACACGACAGCCAAACAGGGGACAAATGCCTAATAAAATGCCTCACCTTTTTTATTAGTAAAATGACTATGACTGGCCCTAAGATAGGCTGTCTATAGAAAATGCCCATTAGAGAAAAAGTTTCAGAAGTGCAGCTAAAAGAGCCTCTTACCAGAGAAGGTGGAGGCCTAGGATCTTCTGCAGAAGTTCTCTTTGGAGCTCACAGACTCACACTGGTGGAAACCACGCACACACACACACAACAAGAATACACCATGGAGACAATCTGCTTACACACAGCAATCTCATTCACCTCTAAAAACCCAGAGGAGCTTAGAGGAGCCTAAATCCACCCCGAAGTGAAAGTGCTGCAGTGAAATGAAGTACAGCAGAACCTCCAGTAGATCATGCAGTGCTGCAGCTGAGCCCATTCTTCCTCTTTTTTTGTGTCTGTAATAAAATGCTAAAGCTCTGAAGTGAGACATGTGAGCAAAAGCTGGGTCATGAAAGGTCAACTACATACAGTACTGTCTATTCCCCCCTTCATTTATTCACTTTGTTTTGAATCTCGTTAGTGCAAAGATACTATTTTGTGCCTATACTGAGTCGATTAAATGAAAGAAATTGGAAAATATTACTGCAACAGGTTGCAAAGTGCCTAAAGATATGATGTGCCTAGATAAAGGTGGTCCAACCACTCAGCACCACCAGTATACTGCATCAAATCACCCATCAAACCCATCACACATATGTAAATGCACCGGTCTTTATGACATCACAACAACTGAATTTAAAACTAGCTGTTTTCACAGCTTTATTTCCATGCCTAGGCTGTCACGTGAATGATGCAATTTTGAAACTCTTTAAAAAGGCCCATTCTTCCCCTTTTTGCCTTTAGATAAAATATTTTTATATTTGTGCTTGCCACACTGTCACATTGACATACTGCATCCAGCCATAAAAATAATATATGACAAAAACTGGCATGACAAAGTGGAAGAGATGTCTTTTAAGTCTTTAGGTGATCTGAAATAAATGCTGGTAAAAGTAAGACTGAAAAGTTTGTTTTTTTTCAATACTTGCAAAAAGTCTGTGTAATAAGATAAACCTTTATTAGTCCCACAGGTGGGAAATTTGCATTGTCATGGCAGAAAGTGGACAGTACAAAGGCAAGAGCACACATACAAGCAAGAGGAATGACAGAAATTTTCCTATCCCATTCTTCCACAGTGTTCAAATTTACTAGAAATGTTCTAGCCCGCTTGTCCCAGATCAGAATATTTTAGTCCATTCAGCATCGGAAGCGTCCCATGAAGCACTACCATTTCAAAAAGCGCCCATGTTGCTCTGATAGCCTCTATGTTAGTGTGTTTATTCTGTAAGGGGTCGGGAAGGCCACTAATCCCTAACCTGGTGTGACTGTTATGCTGCGGATAGTGGGTAAAGGTGGTATTGCAGCTTGAGGAGACCAGAAAAAACAAATGAGGCTTGACAATATCCAGTTATCTAGCTGTTCATTTACCCACCACACTGGTCTCAGCCACTTTTACAACAACTGCGCACCCATCCCTTCCCCAAGAGAGATTCAGCATCAATAGCAGCACCTGAGAGGAAAGGAAACATTTTATTTACAAATAAAATTGTTGCTTTACATTTTATACAAGTGATTCCATCATTAAAGGCACTTAGGAAGAGTTTACAGATCAAAAGCTATTAGCACAAATAAACTGATTTCATAAAAGCATCCAGAACCATGATGGTTGTGTGTACACACCACATTTTAAAACCTTAAAAAAAGCAGCATGACAGCCCGGTCAGAACAGTTAGATTCAGACCTGCGACTCTGTCCGAATTTAAGGCCAGGACAGCAGGTTAGATCTCTGTTAAAGTAACACTTCAGCATTTTTCAGCCTGACCTCCTTCCATCACGGCTGTTGAGGACAGTTATAGAAGACACTTATATTAGAAGTCAATGGGCAGATGCTAAGATCCATCCTCTCCCCCATCTCTCAGTATAACTGTCCTCAAAGTGTAAAGTGATGATTCTGTCATACATGAACACAACAGCACAAACTTCTTCCTCTGCTCTGCGAGTGTAAGAGGATTACAATTTGTCGTAGATAAACATTTTATTTACAGATTTCAGTGTCTGCCCATTCACTTCTATTATCAGAGTCAGGAGGGTTTCTGAGTTCAGAAAAACATGTTAAAGTGTTGGTGGTAACTGGCTGTGTTCTACAGACACATTAGACCAGAGGTATCGAACTCCGGTCCTGGAGGGCCGTGGTCCAGCACATTTTGGTGATTTCTCTGCTCAGAAACACCTGGTCCACCTCACCAGTTCATTGTCAGGTTTAGTGACTGTGTTTGAGGAGCAGAACCATCAAACTGTACTGGACACTAGCACGCCAGGACCGGAGTCTGACACGCCTGCATTAGACAGAGACCAAGAAGCAAAAAAAGCAGCTTTCCTTTAATCAGAATGAAACTGCACTTTTTCAGTTAAGGGTCCAAATCAGGTCTGACTGGTGTTGTGCTGAATTAAACCTGTTTGGGTCATGGATTTCTCTGGGGAAGGTTTTTAAGGTTTTTGTTCTTCCAGGATCCTCCCACCCCAAACAAAAGAATTCTGGAAAAACAATCATTACTATGTCACATAAAACCTCTGTCACATAACAGATTTCTGTAAAAAGAAAAAAAAAGCCCAACACACCAACTAGAAAATCAACATCACACACTGATGGCTCGAAAGAGGTCACATGACCATCACAAAAAAGTGAAATGAAAAGATCCCTCAGCAAAAAAAAATAAACCATACACAATAAAAACAAAGTAAATGAAAAAGGAAAAATACTTTCCTAAAAAAGTGGAATGTGCACATTTTCTGTTGTAAATAACAGTAATGTTTACACTAATTCAACCTGCAGTTACAGCAGGAAGTGTGTGTGTGTAGGGGGGGATATGGTGAGAGAGAAAGAAAGAAAAATAGGCAATAAAAAAGAGGAAGCTGAGAAAAAAAGGAAAAAGAATGAATGAGAGAGGCAGTGAGAGATTTCAGTGTTTTTCTGCTTGTGTTTTTTTGTCTCTCAGGGAAGGCAAAGTGAGTTTGTCCGTGTGTGTGTGTGTGTGTGTGTGTGTGTGTCTGCCCTTGCACACGGTCCTTTAGTCAGTTAGAACTGCACCCATCCTGACTTCACAGCTTCCTGAGTAGTACTGCAGAGAGAACATCATAAAAAGGAAGTTAATATTTATTCTATAATATTTTATATATTTGATAACACTAGTGGCACTTTTCCACTGGCACAGGAAAGTGTGCCGTGCCATGAGCCAGAGTCAAAAAGCAAATCACTGCTTTCTGATTGGTCGAAATGTCAGGACAACATGAAGAGGCCTCTGATTTTTACTGTCCGCACAAAAAACAAAAACGGAGATACACACTAATAACTGGTAAGCCGACAAAGTACAAGCACTACTTTCTGTGTGGACTGAAGATAAATTTCAGGGGGGCTTTCTATGATGCATCTTTAATGCTGTGAAAAACATGAAGGTGAACCAGGACATTGCTAACAAGTTAGCTGAGTTAGGTTTCCATTACATAGCTAAAAGGGAAAAAAAAGCAAGCAAGACTGCATCACAAGATCACAAAAACAAAAGCAACTCTGACAGAAAAACTCTCCGCTGCTTGACTATTACAGAACGGTTCCTGTATACCTGTGGAAAAGTGCCTTAACAGTGATCATCATCTACGATCATGGTATTTAAGCGATTGTTGTGGGTTTAAACAGCTGTAATGACTTTAACAGCCTCAGTTCTGACACTGACCCTGATCCAGCAGCAGTAAAATCTCCCCACGCGTCCTGGGACGGCTGGACTGGGGCCGCCAGTGCATCAAAATCCAACAACGGCCCTGAGAGAGGGGGAGAAACACGCGGAACTAGAAAAACGGACATAAATAAGAACACATGGCTGAAACTGATTTCTTATTCATCAGTTTCTAAATAGCTTTGAATTAGCAGCCTGAACCTCTTCCATACATACATAAGTAGGGCTGCAAAATCATATTGATATAATCGACCATTAAATTATTTAATCAAGTTTATTTATGTAGCCTATTTTCATACACAAGGGTAATTCAATGTGCTTTAAAGGAATAGAATAAAAGCATAAAAATAGCAGCAAGTAGAACAAAAGAATACATAGAAAATCAATAAGAAGGTTAAAAGTTCAGATATTTAAAAGACGGCAGCGCTTCAGTTGGTCGGACAGCATGGTGGATAAACACCATTTCACCATGTTTAGTTTCGGTTCTTTTCACCACTAGCTGAGCAGCTCCTGCATATCTAACAAGATTATAAACATCAAACATATCGGAGATGTATTTAGACCCCAAACCACTGAGTGACTTGTACTCAATGTGTAAAATTTAAAAGCAATTCTATACCAAATTGGGAGCCTCTGAACCAGTGCAAGAATCAGAACTAATTTATTAGTTGTTTATATGTTATCCTTTATACAAATACTGCTGGCACTAAAAAAAGTGCTAAACATTTCTATCCTGCTACAGTAAAATCAGGCAGATGCATCAGTGTTTCACACTCGGTTAACACTAGAGGTGTGAACCTTCACTGGCCTCATGACTCGATTCGATTACGATTATATCAACGATTCAATTCGATATCCCGATGCATCCCATCAATTTTCAACTTCACATTATGTTTTCAAATACAAGCAGTGAGATGTAAGCTCAAGTTTTTATCCAACAAAATAGAAAAATGTAAACAAAAATTGTGATCAGTACACTAAATTGTAAACAGAAATAAAGAATATAGACAAAGCTCATCAAAATGTAAACAAATAGTTAATAGTATAGGCCTAGCCTGCATCTTCAATGAATATGGTCAGTCTTCAAAAACAAAACATTCTGCAGTGCTTTGGGACTACTTTTTAACTAGATTTTAAAATCAAGCAATGTCATTATGATATAATCGATGCAGAATCGTCCACGTCTGCATCACGATGCATCGATTATGTGATTGATTTCAACACCCTTAGTTAACAGCACATTGAGTCTCCTCTGTCATCAGAGCTAAAACAATTACCCCAGCTTTCATACGGTCTTAAAATGCTACGGGGATTTATTAAAGGTTTATTCGTCACAGTGATCTTCAAACTTCATAAAAGGCTGAAATGCAGGGCTGTATTTAATGAATACAACTTATGCATATCTTGTTCTTTGGTTATTTCAAAACAACCCATTGATTCATGATTCAGAATAATTGTTAGTTGCAGCCCCACACATAATCAGGTCTAGTAGAGATCAGTGAACACCACAAGCTCTGAGGAGTGTGCGCGAGGATTTAGCAGGAGGCTAACTGGTGGGAAATAAACTTCTTTGAACGTTTGTTAGCTACATTAGCCTCATAACTCCAGTGTTTAAACTAAAAAAGTGAATTTCAGACAGCAATCGTGTGTCAGCTGATCTGCTGTTGGTGTCTGAATCTGATCTGGACTGAACTCACTCAGAGGTGGTGTACCTGTGTTTGTCTGGGGCACTGCCGGTGGGCTCTGGGAGGTTTGCAATGTGACGGGAGGAAGGTGGACCCCAACTTTACTCCCGGGTGGAGGGGGAAGCAAACCACTGCCCCCGGGGCGAGATCTAGCAGACGCATCCTTCTTCTTTATGTTCTGAAGCGGAAAGAGAGAAAGATAATGTACAATACTTGACCCTCCACATTTCTTCATATTTTGCTTCCAGACTTTTCAATGTAGTCTTGAGAAACAGTTCTCCAGGCTTCCTGAAGGTCTTTCAAAGAATCATTTTGAGTCCAGTCTCTGAACCTGAGCAGTTTCAGGAGTGATTTTAGCTTGTTAAGCCACACAGTGATCTACATATGAATCATTCAAGAAGAACAAACCACATCTAACTTAAGTCCTGAATCAGTGAAGAAACAGGAGCAGATGATTCCAGATGATTAGGCAGTGATCAGTATACTGGTGATGCTGAATGCTGTCTGGTTGGAACTCCTTTATCTAGGCTCCTTGTATCTTTAGGCAGTTTTCATGAATAATGAGACTTGATAACTGAACTGTAATCCTGCAGGTACAAGACGCTGTATGTTCACAATTGTATACATGAATGCAATTAAGTATTTATCTGTCCTTCACTCCTGCATCTCCGTCTCTTACCCCCAGACTGATTTTAATAGTTTGTCCCTCTTTAAATCCCAGGTCCAGTTTGGGAGCCGAGCTCTGACTGGCTTCCTGCTTAGCCAACTCACTCTCCTGCTTTACCCACCTGAGAGTGAGAGAGGGTGAGAGACCAATTAATAATTTCAACCAAATACAAAGCAGATATACACCATAAACTCACTAATAGCTGAATTCAGTTCATTGAACAAATCAAAATAGGCACTGAATAATTCACAGTAGATACTAAATAGTTCATAGATTTACAGTAGACACTGCATTGTTCATAGAAAACACTGGATTATTGAACAATTCATGGTAGATACTAAATAAATCATAGCGGTATAAATCTACCAATTGAGGGGTGAAATTAACCTAATCAAAATGCTCAATATTCTATAGGATTATAAAAGCACCCACTTGAAATGGTCTTGCAGTGCCACATTGAAATCAAATGAGTCTCCGCGGTCAGCGAAGCCGATTCCAATAAACGCATGTCGCCCTGAAACAACAGTTTACAGTGTAATGTGAAAATGTGCAAGAGCAATCTAACACCAAGATATCCTCTACCTAAACGCACTCGCCACTTTATCGGAAACAGCAACAGACTGTCAGACACCGCATGACCCCTGCAGTGACGCCGAGTTGGCGGTGTGTGTTGCGCCAGCACAGCAGGAGTTAATGATGTAACAGCCAACACATTTCAGTTCCTTAAACTCTGCACACTGGATGTATTTTTTATAACACAGTAAGAACAAAAAGCTCTGAGTGTTTGTACCGTTTCCGTCCTCTATCCTGATCACAAAGTACCGACTGGAGTCTGTTACCGCCTCCACAGCAGAACCGGGGTACTGTTCAACTGGAGCCTGAGCAAAGAGTTCTCCTGCAACACACACACGCACAATTTTGCACAATCACAATCAATGTCATATTTAAGTGTGTTCTCTGCAGAGGATGTGCACTTATTTACAAAGCATTCCAACTGAATGAGGTTACTCAAACATGATTCTAATACTATATATGCCCGATATGTATTACAGATGTATTTAAGTATCTATAGATAAAAATTGCATGTCTCATGTGTATTATATATATGTAAGCATCTTTATGTAATATATATTTTCTCTCTCTCTCATATATATATGAAAATGTAATGTCATAAAAACATACCCATGTGTTATAAACATATGTATGTGTACATCTACAACCATGTATTACACATGTATGTGTATAGCAAGAACATTTTTTTCTTAACTTAATGTAAACACACCTGTGATCTTGTCCTCAAGTTTGATATATGCAATATTGGCCTTTGCAGTGATTTTCATTCGTCCGCTCCAGGCAGGTTCATCCAACTTCCACTCTGACGCCCTAAGCAATATTTACAACAAATAAACACTAATCAAGCCCATAAACATACTTCATATTTTAATACATAATTCATGACATTACAGCAGAAATGATTCCATTCTTAGTTTTAGACTGGCTAAACATATATATAGATGCAAAATGTCTTCAAAATTACAGCAACAAAAAGACTGGGGTAAAGTCCAAAACTCTATCAGTTTTTAGAAACTACAGTAACTCCTCAGTTTTACGCGGACCAACACTCAGTCACACGCTTTTTTTTTCTTTTTTGTTTCCCCTATTTATTTAACACCATTTATTTAAACACAAAAATATTAAATCAAACAGACTTGGAGAGTAAAACTACTTTAAAACAGCAAAAGAAATGTGTTTGAGAAATTAAAAAATGTTTCGTTTTGGCAAGTTTGTAGCTTATTATTATTATAAAAGATAATTATTATAATTTAACTTTTGGTTTACTTTTTGTTTACTCATGAGTATGCTATTATATAAAAATAAATAAATATTTTATTTAACAATTTTTAAAAAAACAAAAATACTAAATAAAATAGACTTTTGGGAAGTAAAAACGCTTTAAAACACCACAAGAAATGTGTTTGAGTGAAAAAAAAAATATTAAAAGTGTCACTTTTGACTTAAATTAGCTTCTCGATTGAACTTTCCGTTCCACCTTAAACAGTGCTGCGGTTACATTATGACGCCTGAGGCACCATAATGTAACTGCAGCACTATTTAAGGTGGGGCGAAAAGTTCAAATAAGAAGTTGGCTAATGGGACGCTAACCGACTTGTTTTTCCACAATTTCGATCAAAAACAGCATTTTACACACTTTTTAACATCAATGTGGAAACGTTACAACCATCCTAAATCGTTTCCCTTGCTGTGCACAACTCTTAAAGCGAGCAAAAGTTGTTTTTAGAGAGTTTTAAAGTATTTTTCCCTCTCACCGGTATCCGCGGTTCGTGGCTCTTGGTGGGATCCTGTAAACATGCACCTCCGGTTTAACACACAGCACCGATTCGTACGTGTCGTCTGCCATTCTTTCGGCTTTTAAACTTTAATTAAAGTGAAATAAAAATCACCTGTGTCCGTATATGTGTGTGTCTGTGTGTGTCAACGGATCTGTATCCCCCTTCAGTATCGTCTACAGATAGAAAATAAAAAATAAAAGTCCCACTTTTTACTACCAAATATCAATTCGAACTAATAAACTTAAAAACGTTTTCTAATCGTTCGGCTGCTGCTAGTCATATTTGGTTTTCGTTTTATTCAGTTCGTCGCTTTTACGTATAATTTCGTTTTGTCATTAAAATTTTTACAAATATAATAATTTCATTTGCTTGGGTTTTACAAGAATCATATCTCCTTTAATTAAAAAAAGAATTAATCACTGTTTTCATTATTTTAATTAATCATGTTAGTACTCTGAAATGAAGTAATGCTGGCCAATATCGATTTTTAAATATTAATTTCTTACTGGTGAAAAATATGTGGCATGTGAAAATGCAGTGCCTGCATGAAAACTAACTGTGCTTTCATTCTCAATAAAAAGGACAGAATGAGATTTTAAATACTAGAGTGTTTTTTTTTTATTTCCTCCAAAATGCAGTGTTTGAGAGTCATTCAGTGTGTTTGGTGTGAAACACTTCATTGTAGAGACTCCAATTTCCTTCCAGTGGAGGTGAATGGAACCAACACAAATACAGCCGTATTATTCACCATTGACCCCCAGTGATGCTCCACGTCTCTGAGTGTTTATATGGATGTTGATGATGTCGAGAATCTGAACCACATCAGTTTTCTTTGGGGACTATTTTGCTCTAAACCCCTTACAAGCTGAGTGAAACTACTGATCTCCACCCCAAAGAACTGCAATGTGCATCAACATAAACATCACACACCATCTTCTGAATGCTGCCTTACAGAGACACATGATGATCCAGTGCAAAAATGATGTTTAATATGTGGCAATAACACAGAAAAGAAAAAAACAAAACAAACGCACAGTTTTACAGCAGTTAGCCGAACCTTACTGTACCAGACCACCCACACACCCTCATACTTCAGCTCCTGTCCACCACATGGGTGCAGAAAGGAAAAGAGAAAAGTAACAAAAGAGTTTATAACATTAGCTGTATTACAGGCACAATAACACTTCAGAAACCCGTTCATCTGCTGTTCACTGCACTTCAGCTTTAGTACTTGTCCTGTAGTGCCTGCAGGGCTCACATACAAAGCTTATCACAGTTTAAACACTGCTAGAAGCACATGGACGCAGGTTGGCATTACATTCACTAGCCCAATGCTGCATTCACTGTCAGCGGGTATTAGCAATGACCTTTGACCTTTCATTGAAGCTCAAAGTAAGAACTTAGGAACACCCCATTAGGTCCAGTTAGACAGGTATGACTTCTGACTGAAAAGTAGAACTTGTTCAGTAGGCCTTATTTAGACGGACAGCCCAAATCCAATTTAAGTAGGACAGTTTGAACAGCAAACATGCCACGATATTTGACTTTTACCCTCAATCAGATTCAAGCCACATTCGTATTTCGTGTTTTTTTTACCGTCTCTTAATGTGACACATAAGAAAGTCGGGGCTGCATTCCATATTAGACCTCAACTTTTAACTGACCTTTAGGAAACATGTTTACGGTGTATGCATGTAGTTTTAACTGATTAAATCTTCAGTTAACTTCAGTAAAGCCCCTGTATGTCAATAGTGGAGTCTGTTAGCCTGGTAGCTAATCTGCTGACCAGCTTTACTCTAATGTTCCTGTTCTACCTGATAAGAAGTGCAGAACTGTTGCAGAACACAATGGTTTTGTTAGCTTGTTAAGATCAAGATCACAAACATGACCAGTTTGACACACCATAATCCTGCTTGCATTATCACTGAATATCGAAGTGAGGTATACAACAAACGCAACACAGTCTGACATTACAAAGTGGATTCGTTGCCTTCTAATTTACATCACTTCTTCATCTGTTGGACAGGTCAGCTTTTGTCCATTCTCTTCTATAAGAACTGTTTATTTCTGAAAATGCATGTTATCAATCACTGTACATTACAGAAGTGGCAGATTGGTAGCAAAAACCACTATTTTTTATTTAAACTGTCTGGATAAACAGAGAAATCCCAAAGTCAGATCTATCCAGTACTAACAGAATGTTGATGCAGTGATCAACAACCCAGTAGAAAAATGATGACCCAAATAAATATTTCTCACTTTGCATTTTAAATGCTGAACGTTTCTCCACCATTTAAAGGGGATTAAAAGAGGCTTTAAACTCAGAAGGCTTTGAGTTAAAGGAATAGTTCGGCAAAAAAAGTGGGATTTCTAGCAGACTCTATGCAGGACATGGTCAGCCAAATTGTTTGGTGACTCTTCAATGGAGCTACAAGGCTAAAATAGCTACAACTGGACAAAAGAGAATATTAAGAAGATATTAAGGCTTCGGGATGGCTACTACTGTTTTTTTAGCAAAGCTAATGTACACATTAATGTGTTTATAGACAACTGCCATCCAGAGTGAGAAACCACGCAAGCAGGACCTTTAGCAACTTCACATGGTCCGAGGATATTTTTGTGATTAGCATGGTCAGTGTTGCCAGATTCTGCTGATTGTTTCCAGCCCAAAATATCCCCAAAACCCACCAAAATGCACTCAAAACAGCCCAAAATATCAAATCTACATTTTTGAGTGATACAGTAATTGCCGTGGCTGCCTATATCCTTGTAAAGTAAAAATATCAAGCTAAAGCTTACTTACAAGTAATTATGCTATATAGGCTATAGTACTGTAGATCCATGCAGCAATTTCTAAATGGCAACACTGAGATAGAGCATATGGCTGTCAGTGCTGGAGATGAACAATCTGCTAACCAAGTTGAAGGGAAAACGTGAGTCACTCTGTGGCATGATGCTGCCCATCTAGGTCTCCAATTGATTGGGTCAAAGAAGTATTTAATATGGTTTGGATTGGATGCATTCTCACAGGACATAGGTGCGAAGTTATATAAAAACCCGCAAAACTAATGTCAAAACAGCTCAATTTTTGTTAACCCGCCCCAGCCATTTTTTACCCGCAAAGTAGAATTCAAAACCGCCCAATCTGGCAACACTGCATGCAGTTAGCAACACGCTTATTGAGAGGCTTTTATGTTGACTTCTAAGCTTCACTAGCCTCATAGCTTGAGTGCTAAAACTTTTATTATAAAGGGCACAAAACAGCAACCCTAGAGCACAAAAAGATTTAAATTTTTAAGCCAAGGGTTTTTTCACATATAGTCCTCTAGAAGTGGTCCAAAAAGTAGACCAACAGAAATTGAACTTTTTCTGTTCACAGTGGTTCGATTTTTGGTCCACTTCAGCTCAGATGGGGCCTCAGTTCTTTTTCTGTTCGTACTTTAGTTCCATTCTTGGGATTTTTTTCTACATTTGAGTAGACGGTTAAAAACTCTACCAAACTTCTACATTTTCCCCAAAGATCTATGCTATGACGTTTTTTCACTGAAACTGATGGAAAGCAAGAATGCTTTGAGGCTATGCAACTTGGTCAAGAAACTTGATCAAGAAACTTGATCTTGACAAGAATCTCTTGACAAGTTCCCTTTATTTATTTATTTTAAATTTTATTTATTTATTTGGATTTGTTTTTATTATCAGTTATTCATTTGCATTACATTTCATCTCATTTTTGCTTATCTGAAGTATAATTGAAATTGTAATGAAGTTGTACCATTATTACAGTTCAACAAAAAAAATATTTTCATGTGTAAACCAGACAGAGACCAGCTCCCAATGTGGTCTCAGTTCTGTTCGCTTCAAAGGGGTCGGAGTTTGTATGGTGTGTTCACATATACGCAAAAAATGCTGACTAATCGATCTGAGTTCGCTTTAAAGGATGAAACAGACCAAGTGTGAAAACACCCTAAATCACAGACAGAATGGTTTAGTCTAAGAGTAGATTCCATTTCTACACAAAAAAAAACAGCTCTAGAAACAACGGCGCTTCAGGAACTGAAACTAACTCTTCCAGCTAACATGGTGGAGCAGATAAACCACCATGATCTCAAAGGTTTCCTGATGTGAAGACCACCATCTGCTAAAATAAAACTTTTTCCTGAGGACAGGTAACACAGAAGGCCAGTCTTCTGGACACATCTAGAAAAATATCTTATCCAGAAAAGTAGCAAATGATGAACCAGAGATGTTGTTCAATGTAGCTTTAAAATGAAGGTGGCACAATGAAAAGGACAAACTAAGACAAAATGGCACATAGTCATACACACGTGTGCAATTTTTTAAAATCAATAAATTAACTGATTCATGTGGCAGCCCCAAAATGAATGCAAGCTAATGTGTCATTAGTATACATCTGACTCCCTGTTACCTGTGATTCACTTTAAACACTTTTAGCATTGTTTTTGTAGTGAAGGACACCTTAAAGCCTAGGCCTTGCAAAGACCATGTCTATTAACGGTTCGTGTCTGAAGAATAGAATAAAAAAAAGAGAAAAGAAGGCAAAACCAAGTTGATTAGCATGTCAAATGGAGCGCTCCTTCAAAAGCCTGCTTAAAACTTCCCACAAATTGCAACACCACACAGTTCACACGCAGCTAATAAAGCGGTTCTTTACGCTCCTGTACTGAACTTGCAGAAACAAACATGGTTTAACACACAGAAAATCCCCTTTTTTGGGTTAAAAAAAAAAGTTAAGCCACTCAAACCACACTTCAAAACAGTTTTAAGTGAATTCGAGTTTGAGTAAAGAAAGCAAAAAAACCCCAAAACAACATGGTACGTCAAACCATACAGTTTCTCCACTTGGTTAAAGAGTCACGGGAATGAATCCCCTCTTTACAGGCCATCATAAAGAAACACTGCCACTGTGACTGAAATTTTAGTTTTGAAAAGCTAGCGAGCTAACTAATCTTATTTTCACTAGGCTAAGGAGCGTGGCGTTCAAATTGCACACAAAAATGCAGTCTGTGTGTCCGAAATCGTACACTTACGTCAGTGCACTGAAATGTAGTACGTAGTGCACACTGCGCACTTCCTTCTGTAGTGTACACTGCCGTGGGTAAGTGCTGTCCTAAATGGCACACTAACGTTTAGCACGTAGCGGAAGTGATGGACTAACATTTGATGGCGATTCTCCAGCCCGCCAAAATATCTGCTGGCTTTTGTTTACACAATGAATTTCCTCATGGTTTTATTTGCTTTTTGTTTTTGTTTAGTTGGCTCCGCTTGGTCTTGCACCGGCATTGTTGAAAGTCCCTCCCCTCCGCTATCTAGTTAAAATGGCGTCCGTTTATTGCGCATAGTGTCCATCGTTCCGCACTGCGTTTTCTGGCCATTTTCAGTGCACCATCCAGGTATTTTAGCTTTGTTGTCAGTGTGAATGCACGTGCGCGATTTCAGACACACCCTGTGACTGAGTTCTCAAAAAAAGCCAGTTAAACTTGCCCATTCAGGTCCAGCCTAAAACAGACATGGGACCAAATCATTCCATACAAGTCATCAAACACAGACCAGCCCTATCATTAAAGCCTCTGCAGGTAGAGGTGTGTTATGTTAGGCAGAGAGTGAACTGTCAGTTCTTGAAGTCGATCCGGGAAGCAGAAAAATGGCTGAAAGGATCTGAGACGCTTTGAGAAGAACCAAACTGTGATGTCTGGACAACTGAACATCTCCAACATGGCAGGTCTTGTGGGGGGTTCAGTGGTCAGAGCCTAGCAAAAGCGCTCCAAGGAAGGAGAACCAGAGAACAGGTTCCTGGCCACCCAAGGTTAACTGATGGTTGTGCTGTTCTTATAGAAAGGGGTCAAAACACACAGTGCAGTACACCCTGGTGTGCATGGGGGCTGCGTAACTGCAGACTGGTCAGAGTGCCAATGGTGACCCCTGTCCACCACTGAAAGCTCTTACAATCTTCAGAACTGACCATAGAGTGATGGAAGAAGGTCCCTAAACATCACTGCAGTCCAAGTTCACCCTTCATAGAGACACCGTTCACTAATGGCAGTTCCTCTTTAACCGTCCGCTATTATTATTCTTATTAAAAATGGCCTAGGTTGAACTCCCCTGTTTGCCAGCAGCCTGTTTGTCTTTTCAAGAAAAAAAAAAAGGCTGAAATGGAATAATAATAAAAAAACACGTATAAACCCAACTCCCCTCTCAGACTGGGAAGGTTTATATCTCCGTTTGTATTTACTGTTTATTTATATTATTGCTCTGTGGAGTCTGACTGGTGCCTCTGTGGCACTTCCTATGCGGTACTGTTTCAGCAGTCTTTGGCGGGACGTTTCTGCTTCGTTTTGAAGCCCCAGTCAGGAAAAGCTGAATCAGCCTCGGTACACTCCGGAAAACGCCCCCCTTTCAGTGTAATCACCGTTTTAACACAGTTTAGAGTGTTTAACACGATTCAGATTTAACCCCTTCCCCCAACTGACTGAGTTACAGGAGCCTCAAGGCTCCACCCAAAAGCGTGTTTTTCTGTAGCCACTCTCAGAACGCTGGGGAAAATCCCATCCTTTAGCTTTATGCTATTTTCACCAGCATTCTGTAAAGTTTGTGGAGGACAGCTTTTGGGGCAGAATCTTCAGTGTAATTAGCTGATGAGCTAATACAGGTGCACTGGAGCAGGTTAACACTTCTACATATCATGGCAGGTTCTGGTATAGACTACATACAGATGTCCAGCATGATAGCATGTAGTGTGATATAGCACGTGTTTTTTTACAGAAGCAACCACAGTCCAAGTTCCAATAACACTTTCATTCCGCTGTTTGGAAGCCAAACTGGGGCCTTTCTCAACTGTCGCAGTTCCTGACTGGGGCGTTCGGCCAGATTCCCCGACTCCGGAGTGACTCTCACCGGCGTGACCAAGGAGAGTGTTTAGAAACGCACAGTGTACTGAGTCCTGAAATAGAGAGAGAAATGGCCTCATCCCGGCATGGCCCTGCCAGACTGATGCTTTTGCTTTAATCCCGTGCACTTTGCGGAGCTCTCTTTCCACGTCCAGCTGAAAAGAAAAACAGAAAAGTAGGACAGAGTTTTGGACCAGAGGAGGTTCCTGCAGTCCTCAATGTTCCTCCTAACCTGATTTAATTTTCCAAACATTTTAAAACTTCCTCCTGCACCGGGCAGCATCATCTCTCTCTCTATATCTATGTCTCTCATGCTCTCTCTCTCTCTATCTGCTGAGACGGAAGCCTGTGGTGCCGTCCGGCCCCAGCGGCTGGCGGATGATGTTATTGCTTGGTCGCAGGCATTCGGACATTGATAGAGCTCCAGCAGACCTGTGAGGACAAAACAGAAAAGACAGCGTCAACAATTTTATTATGTAAACATAATGCTCAAAAAGTCTTCAATACACAGCTGCACGTATTTTCACTGTTTACGGTGTTTACCAATGTGTGGCCCCTGGTGGCTCGTAAACGTACTGCAGGTGGGCCGCAATCAATAAATGTTTTTTCGCTGTCGAGTTTATTTAGATCGAAAATACCATAAAACATAAATTTCTATTATAGACACACACACACACAAACAAACAAAGCTATCAAACAAAGCTACGTGACATAAACAATGTGTTTTTCATTTATCTGAACTGTATCTTATTTGTGACTGATGGAGTGATGTTGTTGATAAAGTCTGGCTGGGATGCAGAAGAGTTCCAGGTTTCAAACTGAGCTGCAGCGTTCTTAAATGTGGAATTGGCTGATCTATAATATGCAATTCCATGAATTCAGAACAGTGGCCTGCAGTCTTTTTCACCAGCAACACATCTAAAAGTACTCTGGACCTAAAAGCCAGCTGCTTTACAGGGAGACGTTCTGGTAACTGCTTTTAATTATGTGTTGCAGTTTCAAACCTTATGATTTTCATAATGTCCCAAATCATTTTGATGACTGTCTACGGTGAGCGTATTTTTTAAAAAAGTCCCAGGGAAGTAAACAGTAAACAGGTTTAGGCCGTTATAATACAAACAGGGAACATCTGTTTATACATCTAATCTGAACAGGATGAAAAAATAAAAGTCAGTCTATCAATAAAATCCATCTGGTAAAATAATTATTTAATATTTACTAATGATTGTGTAATAGACAACTGTGTCTTATTTTATATTTATATGACAGTTAAAAAATAAAAAAACATGCTTTAATAGTAGACCACGAAGGTCCTCACACATATGGTAAAGCAAATAGAGGTGTGTGCCCGTCTCACCTGTCCGCGTCTGGTCGTTCCTGAGGTTCCTCAGCGCTGCCTAAAATCCTCCTGCGGGCCTCTGCATACTCCGCCTCTCTCTGAGCGAGAGACTTCACCTGCTGCGCCGGCCGCGCCACCGCCTGCGGTCCCAGGGAGCCGTTACTGGGGGGCCGCTTCAGGATTCGGATCTGTGGGGGAGGGGCGGCGGGCAGCGAATCGTCCTGGATCACCACTGCCGTCTTAACAGGCAAACTCCGAACACTGCAAGGAACAGAGATGAGGGCTTATCTGGATCAGTCAATAATTTAGTACATCAACAGCTTTTACAAACTGCTGTCCTTCAAGAAATTCATCAAAATGTAAAGCGTGATAAAGGGCTCACTCACTTTAATTCAAACAGCTTTAAATGTGTTTTAAACAGTTTCACTCACTCTAATTTCTGACTGATCTTCAGTTTGGCCTCCAGACGTCTCTCAATCTCCTGCAGATAAAACACGAGACATCAAACACTCTCCAGCGCAAGGAGTGCGAATGACTTGTCTTCCTGCTCTGATTATGAAGCCCCAAAGCCCAAATTGAAGCCGACCACAGGAACCAATATTTATGCTATATGAATGAATGTCTCATGAAAATGAATGGGCGGGGCTAAACTGCTGTAGTCTGAATAAGACGCATGTAAATATTTTAGTTGCCAATTTAATGTTTTTGTAGCTTGATTTTCATATATGAACTGTATGGACAGGGAGGAAAGTGATGACATTGGCCTTTTAATGTACTAAAAGGAATCACAATTGCAAATTGAGTGCGCTCAGAGCGCTCGGAGTGTCAGTTTACGAACGCACTCACAGTTGTTGGGTTTAAATCAGGCTCGGGCCAATAATTACAGTTAATGTGTCGGGCCGGGCTGGGCTCAGACACACGGGCTCGGGTAGGGTCGGGTTTAATTTTTTGGGCCAGATCCAACCCTACAGCCATTTTTCTTGTTGGACAGTCTTGACTTTGTACTTAATTTACTTCAACACTCCTGAATCAGTTTAACTGAACTAGGGCTCAACAACATCTGTTAATCCTTATTGCAAAATTGGTCTCTGCAATTCTGATATCACAGAAGGCTGCAATATGCTAATATGCCCCTAATTAACCACAGTGTTTCTGACAGGCTGACCAGTCACAGATCCAGGTGAGTTACTAAGTGCTCTAATGAACTGAATTGAGGTTTTCATGTAAACAAAAGTCTAAGTACATTTATATTAGGCTTTCCAAGGCTTATATTCAACATTTTCCTTCTATTTCATGTTTTCCTTTGTTTAACACAAACGTAATTCATAATTCATTCACTAATGACCATTTTCCATCCTCTGTTTATCCCCATCAAATAACACTTCAAGCTATCTTTAATTAGAACAAAAGTGATGATACTGGTGCTTTATTATATTGAAAGACCTGGCAATCTCAAGATGTGGCAGTTTAAATCACAATACTCGTATTTCATCTGTATCGTGCAGCTCTAAGATGAACACAAAACGGCTAAAGTTGGATTTTACCGTTCCACCTTAAGTGCAGCTTTAGTTCCATCCTCTCTCACGCGCAGGCAGAAGAGCGACACCTGTTACCCTCCGCACTGTTTAAGGTGGACCCAAGACAACAACTTCAAGCTCGAAACTAAGCTAAGCTAACTCGTCTACATGTACCGTTAACTAGAACACAGACGCAGGGAAGTGTCAAAAACACGCAAAGAAGCCGTCTAATGACAGACACACACCACCTTAAGAGCATTAATACCTCAATTAGCAACTGTTGTGTTTGAAAGCGCACTGATTAAGCTAAGTTAAGGCTAACCGGCTACCGTTAGCTAGGAGAGGCCTCGGAGCTAAAAATACTCATCACAGACACAAATATCAGGTTGGCAACGCGGCACAAAACACCCGTGCCTCACCCCGCTGTCTGCAGCGTCCTCCCAGTTATCGGACACGTCCTCGTCTTCCATCGTTAATTTAGTTTAAGCTTCAAAACTCCGGCTAAATCAATCCCGACTCAAAAGCGCTACTTGTATTTTGTGAAGCGTTGCCTCCCTCTACCACCTGGTGTCGCCCGTGCGTCCCTGGGCGCGTCTCAAATGTCTCCTTGTGTACTACATTGGAAGAAAAGTACCGTCTCTGGCACTCAAACAGACGATAATATGTGCAACAACGGGACGATTTGGAAGCACACTATATAGAGAGTAAGGAGCAATTTGAGACGTACCCATGCCTATACTTCTCCTGAAGGCCTTTAGGGGTGTCTGGCTGCCTACACAGTGCACTAAACATTTCTTGAAAACCCTTAAAAAACCCTAAGAATGCATGGTGTGTCTGACGAAGTGTCGTGATGTATTCAGCTACGTGTGCCCACTTCTATATTTGGAACATTGGGTGTAAAAGCGAATGGTTTATA
Organism: Brachyalestes nurse; assembly: GCA_037974405.1. NCBI lineage: Eukaryota > Metazoa > Chordata > Actinopteri > Characiformes > Alestidae > Brachyalestes > Brachyalestes nurse. The sequence continues at coordinate 19,706 of JBBPCY010079730.1, forward strand.
ATTCGCACTCTCTGTAGTACACTAAGTAGGGAGCAAGGAGCCATTTGAGATTTTACTTCTGTCGAACTGAAGCCCTGTGCAGCTGCTCCGCACATTTTAGTGCTTCCCTACTACTCTATTTTATTCCCACCTTGTAGTTTGTTATGACAATACATATTATTTTGGTTCTTTATGTGCATTTCTGTGTTCTTATCAAACTTTTTTACTTTGCTCTGATAATGCTAGCAGTTTCTGGTTCTTTAGCGTCTTTGTCCTCACTGGCATGATGTTTTTCTGTGTTCACAGATGCTTTTATTCTAATTTTATTAGTTTATTACGTTTTTAATGGCAATACATTTTATTTTCATCGTTGATTCATATTACTGGGCTATTATAGCTTTTTGAAACTTTTTTAATGCTGCAGAGAATTTATATTTGTATATTTATGTTTTTAAATTATTTGTATAGTGTACCTTTTCTACTGTACTGTTGTGTTGTGTTTGTACTGTCCACTTTCTGCCCTAACAATGCAAATGTTTCACTTGTGGGACTAATAAAGGTTTATCTTATCTTTTTTAGTTTATCATAAGTTTTTTATTCTGTTTTTCTTTAGTGTCACTTACTCGTCACCCCATACACCACCACATTGTTGTTTGTTGTACTGGATTGTTTTATATTTGTTGTACTGTATTTTTTTTAACTTTATTTATTGTACTGGATTGTATTACATTTATTGCATTGTACTGTATTGCATTGTATTACTTTTATTGTACAGTATGGTATTATTTATTGTAACATATTGCATTGTATTATAATATATTTAGGTGTGTCAAGCGATTAAAAATATTCTAACTCATTACAAGCTATCTGATTAATTAATCTAAACTGATTTTTTGCTGTAAAAGTATTTACAATTTTGGCATATGAGTGAATTAATAATCAACATTTCAGACTTTCTCTTTTATTTAATAATGCTGGGTGGATGCGGCACCCCCTAATATATTGGTTAGCCAGTCACAATATATGTATAGTACCTTACTATATTTCTTGTATTTATTAAACTGTATTGCATTTATTACATTTATTGTATTGTATTTTAATCTCATCAGGTAGTTTGTAATGGCAATATATAAAACAGTAATAATGCACAGAAGAGAAACTATTTCACTTATCAGTCCTTGGTGTTTGGATGTGTGTGTGTTTGCTTGTGTGTGTTTATGTACCCTACTGTTTGATTATAGCTTTTTTCTTAACTTTTTCTCAACAGCTGCAGTTAATTTTATTTTGTTCTTTTCCAGTGTGTTTAATGGGCCTGATGCGCGCTCCCGACGCGCCGGGCCGATGACGCAAGCGTCTCTGTGGCTTATGTGCGTGCGCGCTCCCGCCGCGCCCTGTTGCCGTGTGCGTGCGCGCGGCCGCTGGGTGAAGATGGCGGAGCGGGCCGGGAGCGGATAAAGGAGTGTGGCGCGGAGAGAGAATAAATCAACACGGCGGAGCGGAGGAACCGCACAGTACGGTAATTACCGGCGGCCGTGCGGTTCGTGAGACCGGGCCGAGACAGATGAGCCCGCAGAAGCGGCGAGTTTTTGTGTTTGAGGGTGTGTAGATCTACGTTAGCTCCGTTAGCATCGTTAGCGGCGCTGTTTGAGTTCGGGGCCGAAATAACGGAGCTTTTCACCCGCCGCGGCCCGAATGCACCTCCGAATCGCCTCACCGGGACAGGCACCGGGGCAGGGCACCAGCCAGAGGGTCGCTTACGAAGGGGGGTGTTTTGGAGCCTCCATTTTTTGGAATGAGGTTGCAAAAATGCACATAACCTCTCTCTCTTTTTCACTTTCCCCCTCTGTCTATATGTCTCTTTATCTATCTCCTTCTGTATCGTGTCTCTGTATCTGGCTATCCTTCTCAGCTCCTGTCTTTACTCCTATGTCTCTTATCTTTCTCCATCTCCTGTGTCTGTTTTTGCTCCCTTTCTTTTTCTCGCCCTGTCTTGCTCTTACTTTTTTTTTCTCTCTCTCTCTCTCTCTCTCTCTCTCTCTCTCTCTCTCTCTCTCTCTGTATGTTTGTGTCCATCTTTCTCCGTCTCCTATGTTTGTCTCCCTCTGTCTAGTTCTCCTTCCCCTTCCATATTTATGCGTATCTCTTCTCTTTCTCGGTCTCTTTCCTGCTCAAAATCCTCGGTCTTGTGTCTCTCCCCCCTTCTCGCTCGCTCTCTCTGTCTGTGTGTCCCAATATTTCTCAGTCTCCTTCTGTGTTGTGTGTCTTTCTGTATCTGCTTATCCTTCTCAGTCTATCTGTCTCACTTTCTATGTCTCTCTCGTTCTCCATCTCCTCCTGTATTTATGCCTGTCTATTCTCACTCCCTTTCTCTGTCTCCTGTATTTCTCACTCTGTCTCTATCTCTCTCTGTCTGTATGTCTCTTTATAATCTGCTTTATTTGTGTCTCTGTCTCCTCCTTCCATATTTATCTCTGTCTCTTCTCTTTCTCTGTCAATGTCTTTGTCTCTTACGGTCTTATGTCTTTCTCCCTCTTCTCTCTCTGTCTAGATGTCTCTTGCTTTCTCTCTCCCAATATATGTCTCTCTGTCTGTCTATATGTATGTCTCTGTCTGTCTGTCTTTCTATATTTCTCACCATTTCTTCTTGCATTTACGCCTGTTTTTTCTCTCTCTGTCTCTTCTGTCTCTCACCATCTCTTCCTGTGTTCATGCCTGTCTCTTTCTGTCTGTCTTATTTTTTTCCATCAGCCTCCCTCTCTTTTTCACTCTCTCACTCATATTAGCCTGCATATAAAGTTAGTCCAGACTGATGATAAACAAAGAGCTTCAGAACTTCCTGAAGCTCCTTTTTTCATCCTCTGAGCAGCAGCCTGTTTTCCCAGCCCAGTCAGTACTGATGATGCTCTGAGCTACAGGTGTCACTTTCCCAACAGCATTAATGTGGAAAGGCCATTATAACACGTATAACTGAGCAGGGGCTGGGGGTAACACATTCACATGTGATGGGTGTTTTGATATGTTTTGTAATGCTGATATAACACCTGACAATGTGACCAATCACCGCTTCATAGTTCTGATGCATCAAGGTCCATGTAAACCAACAAAAGTCTCATTACTTAAATTTTTTATCTTTAAAGGCACTGATTGGCTGAGGTGTTTTGAAAGAGCCTGTATTCAACATTTTCATTCTTTTTACATTTTCATTTATTTAAACTGTTGTTGTTTTTACATCAAAAACTGTTATTAGAAAGCAAGCTGTTTTTGTAGCTTATTTTCCATATATGTGCTGTATGCTTGTGAGAGAGTAAATGTTCCATTTAAAATGATGTGCAAAATATTTTTTTATTTCAAAAACGTGATATTGAAAGGAATTGAAGTCGCAATATGTAGCAGTAAAATCGCAATTGTCCATATGGTGCAGTGCTCCTGTAGTGGTATATTTTGATGACTCCGTGTTGTCTCCTCGTCCCCTTGAGTGAATAAAATTGTTCAAATTTGTCTGTAGTATTTATATCCAGCTCTCTTTATTGACCATGGGATTTTGTTTATATACTATAGTGTATGTATTAGAGTAATTCTGGAGAGTTTTATTTTGACTTAGTATTTTATATTGTTCTTTTTATGTCTGTTGCATGTTGCACAGTAGTAGCATAAGCAGTTTCCTCCGAGCTCAATAAAGTTTACTGATCCAGATTTTCTGACTGTAATTCTGGATTTCTCACTCGGATCTGTCTTCTCTTCGCAGGCAGCATGTCCCGGTCCTCCGACAGTGAGGATGGCTGCTTTGTTGACATGGACACCGAGGACAGTGGGGTCACAGTAGCAGGTCACGGCGAGGACTCGGCTGTGGAGATGAAGTCAGGTGGCGGCGCCGGAGAAATTAACGCAGACTGCTCCCTGCAGCCTGGAGCGAATGGTCAGAGAGCAATGGGGGAGCTGCCGGAGGAGGTTCTGGAGTATATCCTGTCTTTCCTTTCCCCCTATCAAGAGCACAAGACTGCCGCCTTGGTGTGCAAACAGTGGTATCGCCTCATTAAAGGTGAGTCCATTAAAGTCTAAACAGAACTGTTATTGTGACACTGGCCTTTGCAGTTGTATCTCTAACCAGTCACAGTGTTTATACATGACAGATGTGGGTGTTTTGATAAAAGTGATTTATTTCAGTGGTGTTTAAGCATCATGTGGTGTATCGCAGTTTATTGCAATTACAGATGTAACAACACATTGTATCGAATTGCGTCACACATTTTTTTTGTACCAAGATTAGCACTGATTGGAATCACCAGTAACCTCTCAATATATCACAATACCCCTCCATTAAAATGCACTTAGTATATATTGTTACACTTCAAAACCAAACAATAAACATTTTATTTTAACTGCTTTATTTTAATTTGTTTTAAGACCGGCACATTGCTTATTTATGTAAAAACTCAGATGTAAAAACTTCAGGTCTGTAGAATAAATGTAAATTATATATGTATAAATTATAAATGAATTTTTTTATAAATCAGTAAATATGACGACACCTGATTCACCAAAGAAAGTAATACAGAACATACGTACAAAACAATGGCAATGCGTAACTGAATCATTTTGTCCCATCTCTAATGACCAGTATGTGAGCTTGTGGCTACGGTGTCAGATGAGGGACATTGTAAAAGTTTTGTTTTGAATATTGTCCTTTTATAATATGGAAAAGGAATGTGTATGTTCCAGTTTTGTAACAAATCTAGCACCTACATGCTCTGGTTGCTTCCTGTGGGTTTGAGCACCTGCTTTTAGATGCTGTCTTAAGTGAAGCTTCCATTAAACAACTCATTTTTACCACTTTTTAAAAGCAAGGCAAGTTTATTTGTAGAACACATTATCATACACTGGTCACTCTTGCCTTACAGGGATAAAATAAGCATAAACACTTGAAGGGGACATATTATGCAAAACTCACTTAAAAAAACAAAAAAAAAAGAAGTTATAGTGGGTCTATGGGGTATGCAAAACATTTTCATGAAGTTCTTTGAACAAAATCACTCTCGCATAGAGAGATCACCAGGTTTATTCTTCACAGTTTGGGTCCCGTTCAAAACGAGTCGTTTCAGGGCTCTGTCCCTTTCCTGCAAATAAGCTGTTGCTGGCCACGCCTCACCATCCCATGCTCCACCCACCCCTTACGCTGCTCATAACGAAACAAAACTGCTATAGAAACACAAAAGCCAATATTTGAAAGTACTTACATCTCCCTCATCTGCTGACTTGTGCTGACATGAGTGACCTGCCTTTGCCTGTAGCCATAGCGCTCGGCTTATCCGTGCTCATAAAACTAGCAGACAAAATGGCAGATCTTCAGCTAATCTAGTGGGTGGAGTCTTGACAGATGAGGGGCGGTTCTATGCAAATTGGCCCAGTGGGATGTCACACTGGGCCCTCCGTCTAAACAGCTCATTTTAAAAGGGCCTGAAACTGTGAAGAATAACACTGTTGATATCTCTTTATATGAGAACTTCATGAACATGTTTTGTAAAGCCCATAGATCTATTATAACTAAAGTGAGTTTTGCATAATAAGTCCCCTTTAAACATTAAATAAGCAATAGATAATCATGATATTACTATGTAATGAAAGTAGGATTTAAGGTTAAGGTTATGAATAAAGCAATATACAAGAATACAGATTAAAGTGCATGAAGGAAAACGTTGAATGTTTGCATTGGCTGATTCTCAAGCTTTTGGTATTTGGGAAAATAAAGTGGCATCTTTAATTGTGACAGTGCTATCGACACCGTGAGTAACCGTGTCCTCTGTCTCCAGGTGTAGCATATCAGTGTTACCACGGGTTCCTGAGGGCCGTGCAGGAAGGAAACATTCAGTGGGAGAGTCGCACCTACCCATACCCGGGGACGCCCATTACCCAGCGCTTCTCGCACAGTCAGTACAAACTCACACACATCCTTCCTCACCTCTCTTAGCTCCTTTCACACCTGCGATTTATTCAAGACCTCAGCAGCAGTTAACCCTTAGAACCTTGAGGGTAGTTTTTCCTGTTTCTGCATTATTTGTTCTTTGCTGATATTTGAATTCTTGAACTTACACTCCTCCCGCAAACCGCTCCGCCCCCCCCCTTCCCCTCCCCACACACACGCACAAACAGTGGGCTTCTCAAACCATGTGTATATTTTGTTATTTTGACTAGTTATAAATGACATATTTTTAAAAATCGATGCCATTTCAAAATTTTGTTTCAAATATTTTCTTTACAACATGAAATACATTTGAGATCTTTAAAGTTTGAAATCTGTTTCTACACATCATATGATCAAACGCAGACCCAAACACACAAGCTCCAAATAAGGATATTTTAGCAGCAGTGCACTTTAGACACATCACGTCAATCACTTTCTGAGGCTTAAAAGGTGTTAGTTCCTGTAAACAGATTAATACATCAGGGGGAAAGACAGTGGCGTGTCAGTCACAGCCCGCGTTTGTGTTTACATTGGCGCTGTTAGATGTAAACAGGCGTATGATGTGAATGCGCAGCTCTAAGGGGACTGTTGGACCACGTACGATGAAACAAAAACTAAAACAAACCATATACAAATTTTTATATTCACAAGTAAGTAAAGTATGTTCCAGGTGGTTATTTTATTTCCAGTTATTTTCTGTCTTCAAAGTAGTCAGCAGTAAGGCACAAGCCTCTTGTGCTCACCTCCACTCTCTCACACACACACACGGTTGCTTTTCTTTTTACTGTGTGTGTGTGTGTGTGTGTGTGTGTGTGTGTGTGTGTGTGTGTGTGTGTGTGTGTGTGTGTGTGTGTGTG
>JBBPCY010079839.1:0-26446 GCA_037974405.1 Brachyalestes nurse
AGAGAGAGAGAGAGTGAGAGAAATAGAGAGAGAGAGAAAAAGAGACAGAGGGGGTAATAAATTGTATTACACAGTGGAACAAATATTATAAAGTTACATTAGATCCTCTGAGGTCAATTTTGGTGTCTGTACTGTTATTGTTATATTACATATGTTATCAAATGTCATGTTGACTTTGCATGATCTTAATATTGATTTCAGCCCATATCAGTTATATATTAAATTGGAGTGAAGTCTCCTTGAAACTGAATGAGTGATTACACAGCAAACATGTATTTATCCCAACCCAAGTGTGTCTGCCTATTGACATGAGCAGTGAACAAACTGGATAGAGGCAGGTTACATTAATATTTTATCATGTCTGACATTTATTGGCACCTTTGTGCTCTTAAATTGTTAATTTGTAATCAATAAATGACAAAGGAGATTTTTTGAACCAAGGGTCACTTTCAAATCCCATTAAGTAAAATGCACAGTATAAGATTATCAGAGATGAGCTGATAGCGTCCTAAAAAGTCTGTTTTACTATGTTAAGTTAACTTAAAAGTACAGCTTTTGACCTTATTTAGTGCAAAGCCAGTAAAAGTAGAACACTAATGGTGAATAAGAAGCTTTCAGTATGAATGCATCCATGTAATAACGGTACTTATGGTGCAGCGTTAAAACTGACTGTATTATATTTTTGTAAGCGTTGTGATGTAAGCAGATGCGGGAAATGTCCGGAAGAGCAATGAGGAAGTCACTTCTGTGAAAACATCAGCATGTTTGGGTGGAGGCAGGAAATGATCTCGAAAATAATAAAGTGCCAAGCTGTGCCTGTCACACACTCCAGCTCTGCTCACAGTAAAGACTTTCTTCTTTATAACAAAAATAAGTTAACGAAACTCACAGAACAGCAAAAGTTTGGGCACCTCTGTAGAACTCTAGGTTTACTGAGAAAACACTTTTGCACGTTTGAATGCACAGTTACTGTTTATTTGTTGAATTTAACATACTAAGAAAAGAATGTGTCCTGTATGAAAATAGGACTATGCCCTGGTTTATGCTCCATTTTTTATTACTGTTTTTTTGTTATGTTAACATCAACTGGAAACTAGAAATTTTGCATTAAAAATGAGAGACAAACGTCATAATTAAAGTTGAGAGATGTGGGGAAAAAGTGGCTCAGGTTTTTCCTTATTGACCACTGTCAGAGGTTTAATGATTGACATGGTTAGTGTGCAGTCATGGTTATGCACCGCCACAGAAAATTCAGAGGTCATAGAGTTATAGTCTTTTGGCTTTAGCTTAAGAACTGCTATGCACGTAATTCTGTGCTTTGGTCTCATCAAGGGAAGCAAACAGAATATAATATGAGCATATATAGAAAAATACTGCATATTTAAGAAATAAGTTAAGTATTACTATTATTGTCAGATTTATTGCAGTGAAAGTTAAAGCTCACCTGCACACGTTTAATTTTTTATTTCGATGCCTTCCATCTTTACTACCTCTTTCAACAATCCTGCCTAGTTTATTTAGTATGTTTGATGATCAGTTTGATGATCTTTAATCTGATCAATTGCGTATGAAAAACATCCTGGCTAAGAAAAAACAGAATTCATCTTAACCAGACCCTGAAGCTGAAAAGATGAGGAATATTTGTTACCATGGAAATGAGAGACAGTGAAGAGGAGGAGCCTGATAAGGTTATTATGGGACAAAGGCCCTGGGGCCCTAACTCAGTTATAGGCCAGGGTTACAGCAGTGACGACGTGACTCACAGCGTCAAGGTCATTCTGAGAAAACAGACATATTCAATATACAAAAAACATTAAATGTACAACTGTATGTAAATAAAGTGATCATGTTTAAGTATATTCATTTTTTATGCCTAATATATAATATATATATATTTTCAAGTTCTCCATTTGGTAGCAATCACACTGATTAAACTACTTTAGATCATGGCAGGTAATATGAAAGAGAATTTGGAAGATTTACATAGTTTCCTGTGTTCAGTCTTAAATATAGTTTGAGTAATCATGTCAGGACATAGGTTACATTTAGACAGAATGTGAGGTTTAGGAAAGAGCCGGTGGTGCAATGAGCACAAACATTACTGCCACTGCTCTTACTGAATTAGGACTGTTTATACTGGCATGCGCTTCAAAAATAGACTTCATTAGAATGACAGCAGTGGGTGGTTTCTTTGAAATGATATGCAGCAGATCAGGTTGTTATACTGTGAATTAAAAACAATCCTGAAATATTAACCACCGGATACATGTACATCTTCACTTTCACTTTCAAACCCAAGAACTACTTAAGATGATTTCTCACACAGTATGTTTACATAATATTTAAATATTTAGATGTCATAGTGTTTAATCGGTGGTTCACACCCTTCTTAATGAAAATAATGAAAACCTACTTTTAACTTAGCTTTAGATGTTTGAATTTTCAGATGGAAAGATTTTAAAACACAGCACTCCGTTAAGATTTTGTGAGGGTATATCTGTGAAATTTCTATGTCCAGATAAATAGCTGAAATCATAATTTCTCAAAAACACTACTCCAAAACAAATCACCCCTAGGTTGTCCCGCTTAAAGTATACAACAATATTCCCTATAGATCAACCCCTGTAGTATCCCTGGACTGCAGAGTTGTTTTCTTCAGCTCTGATGCATGTCACTCAGGAAAACATGAATCTGATTTGGCCTAGGAATGCATCTATAGATATAGAGCTTCATTTGAATGTTGAGGTCCCAGAAGCAGTGACAGAGGTTGCATGTCCAGGAGGGAGAGGAGGTCCCAGAACCAGTCCGTTTGTACATATTACATCAGTCCTTAAGCACCGAACCTTTTCTCATACACGGGTGTTCCAAACTAAACAAACTAAACTAAACAAACAGCTGTCGATGCATGACTTGTTAATAAACCAGTGTCACAAGCCAGTGGTTTTTCTGTGTTGTTAAACTCTTGAGGAATGAACAATCACAGCAGTAGTGACTCATTCACTAGTGATAAGCAGCGTCAGTCTCGTTTTTATTACTTTCTGTCAGGTGCTGAGAATGTTGAAAGTAAAAGCGCCAAGTCACAGGGTGACACAGCATGATATTTTTAATGTTACATATACATCAAGGTTATGATTTCTCTTAATAAATTTCTACATTGTGTTATGAATGCATTAAACAGATGCCAAACTCACAAAATAAGACCTGACTGTCGAACTAAGGGAAGTATTTCATTGAATATTAGTATAATCGTATTAATACTGGCGAATACGATTATACCAGTGATCTACGTTGGGCTTCTACACTTTCAGTCAAGCATACATATACACATAACTGTCAAAATACCCACATATATGTAGAGCGTATTTTGCGCATATGTGTACTATAAGGATGCATATGATAGACTGTGTTTTATTTATTTATTTAGTAACTGGATGTGTAATAAAGCTAACATGGTTAACATAACACAAAGTTCAACCTCAAATAAACACACATACCTAACCACTGCCCTCTATTGGTGTTGTAAAACATCAAATAAACAAAAATTACTCACGGGTGCCCTCTAAGAGTGTCATAGCATTAAGGCAAAAGTTAGAACTTTTGTTGTTTTCACGAAACCCAATTCCTGTTACAGCAAATTGATTTTCTGCTTTTGTTGATGTACACCAACAGATTAAAAACTCAAATTATCAAATTATTATAATTTTTTGGTTGTTGTTGTTGACTGCAACCACAACAAATAACTGTGATCAGGTCCATATGTAATAATTATGGCAGGCGTCTGCTGAAAGTTACTTTTTTCAAAAGAATCTCAAAAGAATGATGACTTTTTAATGACTTTTTTAATAGCTAAAATTCTGACTTGAGATTTTAGAATTAAATAGCATATTATTTTGACATGTAACAGATTTGACTCAATAAGACAAAACCTCAAGAATGTAAGTAATTTTGTTGAGAAATAAATCACACTTTCAACATAATTATTCCAAAATTGAGAACCTGCTGCAAGAACAGAGAGGTCAAAACAGACGTTTTTATTTCTTCTTTGCTGGCGGAAGCAGATTTCTATAAAGTTGTTACTGTGTGCCTTTCCTGGAATAGAATAACCAGCCTAGCATTAAGCCAATAGACTGGCACCCAGCAAGGTCACCACCAGCGGAGTAATCTGTCTCTTGCACGCGCTCAACACAGCCTCGCCTCATAGATTAAGCACAAGGCACAAGCCATCTGTTACTGTAATATCATCAGGATATCTGACCATAAGATGTTTGCGAGGTCATCAAATGTTAAGTGCACTGTGCTTTGAAGCTCAGGTGAAGGTGAGCAGTTGTCACATCACTCTGTAAAGTGTTCTAGCTTGACCTCTGTGCACTTGCTTGTTTGTACCTCCGCAGAGAGTGTAGTCGTTTCAAATAGGGGAAATGGGAAAAATGAGTGTCCTTAAAAAGAGTGTCCAAATAAACAAACAAACAAAAAAACAACATAAAAAGAGATACTGGACAAGACATTCCTTTTTGGGATAAGAAGCCCATTTATGTATCTTATCAACTAGGCTTATTTAATGTATAATTTTCCATTTTAATCATTTCTAGTCCTTAAAGACTGCATTACTAAATAAAACTGCATTACTAATCAAATAACAACACCAAAAAGAGATCTTTTAAATAATCCTGAGGCCTCTATTAATTTGTCTGAATGATATCACATAGCTTTAATAAACCATGACTAACTGTAACAAAATAAACAATTGACAGTGTCGATTTTGTTCAACATTATGACTATGTTTATTAGATAGTGATCTTCTTATTGTTGTCATTAATAACAACATCAACATCAATAACAATTGAATTTTAAACAGCAACATAGTTTAACTTGTAACTGTGAAGTATTTATGCTGACTTATTGTAGTTAATGACCCTATAGCTAATAGTATACTGCTAATCTTAACTCTCCAGTGAAACTCGAGTAAACTCTTTTGTTTGTACATGATGATACATAAATATCATGTTTGTGGTAAAGAGCTAAAATGGTAATATTCTCAATGTTGTGGAGAAGAAACATCAGCCCCACAGGGTCTAACTTATCAAATCCTAAAAGACTGAAGTGAAAATTGATGGACACTAGAGGGCAATATCCAACAACTCAGCTTAAACCGAACCAAGTCAACTTTTAAAAAGTCACTTTATTTATTAAAGTCACTTTAGTTACCCAGCCTACTAGGCAGCAATGAGCATACTATAATAATATTTACTTCTGTTTGCTCTATTTAGAAATTGCATTATTTTGTATTTTTTTCCCCAGCTAACAGAAAGGAATTTTTCTTCTCAATGACTAAACAGTCCTCCATCATCAGGGAATCATGACAGAGACTCTTACTTTATCTCTCTCTCTCTCTCTCTCTCTCTCTCTCTCTCTCTCTACAGCTATATACAGCTATATACTGTAAAACACACGTACATGTGTTTTCTGTCTGATGTTTCAACATTTTGAAAGCAGCATTTTGGGGAATGTCAACAGACAGATAGACAGACAGACAGATATATAGACAGACAGACAGACAGATAGATAGATAGATAGATAGATAGATAGCTAGATAGATAGATAGATAGATAGATAGATAGATAGATAGATTGAGAAATATATCAACATCGATTAAATTACTACTGTACTATTACTACTACTACTGCTACTACTACTGCGACTTCTACTAATAGTTAGTACTACTACTAATAATAACAATAATAATAACAACAACAATAATAATAAAAAGGGGAAGGGATTGTGTTTGTGACAAAAATCAGCAGCAAAACGCTTTTTAAGTGTCAGGCCCTGGAGCTTGTGTGTTGTTGTACGAAAGTGTGCTGAATAATAAAAAGCAACCAAAGCCCCTGATCGTTGTTTACACTCCGCAGGAAAAGACGAGTTTCCCGCATGATGGGAGGAGGAGGAGGAGAGGAGAGGAGGAGGCTTCTTCTCTCTCTCTCTCTAATTGGCTGGTCCGGTCCTCTCTCTCCCTCTCTGAGTCTCTCTCTCTCTCTTTCTCTCTGTTAAAGCGCAGCGGCCAGACCCATGCGCACGCGCGGGATGCCATATTGGACGGAGGAGCTGCGCGAGCGGCCCGGAGGGAGCGGTAGACCCGGGCAGGTACACACACACACACACACACGCATATTCAGGCGCGCGCCTGCGGACGCACAGTCCAGGCTGCTGGCTGGACGCACGTACGCTGTGCACAAACACACTCTATACACAAACATACACTTCACACACTCGCACTGTGGAGGAACACACACTGTAGACGCAGCACACGCACACCCCCTGACCGCGCTCGCTTCGGTTATTTTAAGTGTTTCATCTACAGCTGGAGAGAACAGCCGCGACTCTCTGGACCAAGAGGGAGACACTGAGGCAGAAGGAGTTAGTGAGACAGAAACGCGCTTTTTGTTATTATTTTTGTCCTAAACACGTGTTTGTTTTGTTCAAAAGCGAGAAAACGGCGAGGCTTTCGATTCGCAGTGAACAGAAAGCGAGGCGAGCTGGGAAACGTCACTTAACAACAACAACAACCACAGCAACAACAACAACCACAACAACTACAGCAGCAGTGGTCAGTCTGACAGGCCAGTTACAGAGAGATGATTTCGTCCCGTCTTTGTTAATTTGTTTGTTTGTTTGTTTGTATGTCTTCGCAAACCCGAAAATGCTCCTCTCGTTTCACTTTCACACCGCGGAACAGCAGAACAAACAACTGAAACACTGATACACTGTTTGTGTGTGTGTGTGTGTGTGAGAGAGAGAGAGAGAGAGAGAGAGAGAGAGAGAATGTGTGTGTTTGTCCGGTCGGAGGTTGCATCTCCTGATGAACTAAACCGTGTGAAGTATTAGGCTGCGGGAACACACACACACACACACACACACACATACAAAGACACAAACAGACACGCGCGCGCACACACGCTATGTTTCCTGTTTCGTTTTGAGATGTTAACATAGAATCACCAGGCTGAATCACAAATGACATCTATTTACTGCCTTGTTTACATATTTACTTATTTACTGACATATTCTTGTACTTGCTGCCTTATTTATTTGTTTACTAACTTATTCTTGTATTTACTAATGTATTCTTGTATTTGCTGCCTTAATTACTTGTTTGCTGACTTATTCTGGTATTTACTGAGTTATTCTCGTATTCACTGCCTTATTTACTTATTTGCTGACTTATTCTTGTATTTGCTGACTTGTTCTTATATACATTTATCTGCTGTAGAGTTATTTATTAACTCATTTACTTAATTTTAAAAAGCTTACAGTGACCAATTTATTTGTCACACATATCCTCACTGATTACATGAATTACTTTTTGTGCTTTTTTTATTTATCAACGTGATTGTTGACTTACTTCCTGACTTACTTATGTGCCTGCCTAGTTTCCACTATCTTCTTCTTTAGACACTTCTTTTTTTTGGTAATGGTTAAAAAATTGCAATAACTGCAAAATTCACGACTGGCGGTCTTTGCATAAGAAGGAACATTGGAGTGATTAGTTTAGATAATGGCTTTCTGCAAATGTCTCTTAAATCCAAGCTTTAATTTGCTTTATTCCCACACAGAGTTCAGTAGGTCAGAATAATTTGCAATAAAGTAATGTAGAGTAAAAATGAAGCCTCTGATTAGAGTGGCTGTTTCATTTCTTTAGTTTCACTGCTTTGGCTGAAATGGATGCAAAAAGTGGACAAATTTAGTGCAGACACAGACCGCAATGCAGAACAGCTGACACCAAGGGGTCTGTTTGAACTCCATGCCAAAAAATTAGGATGACATTAATTGCAGTTTCATTTTATGTTATGATAAAGTTTGATTGAATGCACATGTGTGACTTTATTATACTGTGGACATACTGTGGAGTGAGAGGTGATAGTGCTAAAACAGGACATGTGTTGTTCAGGCAAAATTGATCAGGACTGAACAGGATGTGGCAAATTAGCAGAGCTTGGCATTGTCCGGCAGCATTTTCTCTTTTCTTTAGTGCTTTAATAAATCATTTGGCTTTAAAATAAACTGGAGAGACCATTCAGCATTTTAGCAAGAACTGCTGCAGTCAGCTGTCTGTCCCTATCTCTCTCTCTATTGCTCTCTCTCTCTTTCTTTTTCTTCATTCTCATTCTGGTTTTCTTTGTTTCATACTATTTTCTCTCTTGTGATTTCTCCCTCTCCCTCTCTCATTCTTTTCTTCTCTTTTTCCTCTTTTCATTCTCTCCACATCTGTTGTTTTTCTCTCACTCCCACTGTCTTTTTTCATTTGTTCTCTTTTTCTTTCTTTCTTTCTTACTTTTTTTTTTCTTTCAAGTGTGTCCATTTCTCTATTTTACATTCTCACTTCTATTTCTCTCTCTCTCTTTGTCTTTCTCTCTCTGTGAAGATTTTTCTCTTTCATATCTCCTTTTGTCTATCTCGTTCCTTCTCTGTCTCTCTTTTTCCTTGTCTCTCATTTATCTTTCTCTTACTCATCCCCACTTACGTTTCTTACTGTGTTTATGTTTCTTTGTTTCTTTCTGTCTTTGTCACAGTGACTGTTCAATGTATTTCATATTCTCTCTGCTTTTTCTTTTTTCTGACACTTTCTTTCTGTTTCTGTCTTACTCTTTCTTTTTTCTTCTGTCAAATTCTCTCTGCAACTCTCTCTTTCTTTAGTTTCTCTTTTACGCTCTACTCTTGTTTTCTTTCTCCCACTGTCATTGTTTCACTCTCTCTCTCTCTCTCTCTCTCTCTCTCTCTCTCTCTCTCTCTCTCTCTCTCTCTGTATCTCTCTCTCTCTTTTTCTCACTATGTTGTGTGCAATGCAATAAGGGACTATAGTAATCAGATAGCATGTTATGTTCTTGGGGTCTGACGGATCGAATGGCTGTTTTTGTGTGAGTAAGCTGGCTGAGCTTTAGGGAATGATATGGGGTTTGGTTAATTTACATGTTACGTTGGCAGTGCAAAAATAATGCTACCAATCTGTCCGGATCCTAAAAGCAATTTACATTACATTTACTTGATTCAAATGTGCACATCAGTTTCCCAAATACACCGATCAGTCGTAACATTAAAACCACCAGCCTGATATTGTGCAGGTCCTGACCCACTGAGACGTGGACTCCACAGGACTTCTTCAGTTTGGCAGCAGTTGTGTTGATTTACAGTCATGTGAAATGATGTGTGCATGTAGAAGTAAATGGAAATCATTTCCTTTTTCAGTGTAACATTAGTAGCTTAAGTAGACTTTAGAGTAGTGATGTTCTGAGCTGTGGAAGCATGTGACAGATGCGGAAATGAACACGCAACTGTCAGTTGATAAATACTTGCTGATAAATCGATACCTGAATGTTGGTTGACTGTATGTGTGTTTGCTGTGTAGTCAGCACTATGCTCTACTGATATGATGTGATGTTGTGGATGCTGGATAGTTACCGATAATGCTGTGCAGTCAATCGAGCAAAACTTACTTGTTTCTCTTGAGAGTGCGTTATCGTTAGCTCCTTAGTTAACCAGTCAACAAATATTATTCTCCACTACTTTCTAAACATGTCAAATGACATCTCAGTGAATGTGTCCTGCTTTCTTTTTTATATGTATTTGTGTTCATCCAACTGATGATACACACTCCCAATTCTGCATGTTCTGCATGTGACACAATGTAAATGTTAAATCTAAACTCAGTGGATAATAATTGTTATGAGCTTAAAGGCCCATGCCTTACATTTATCTTGTATTTTATTATTTTCCCTTGAGCTCCCCTTGTATTTTCCACTGAGCTCCATGTATCTGTTTGTGTGGGTTTATGTACCAAAAATTCATTTAATTCATTTCATGTAATTCATTTCTACATGAGCATTTTTCCTACCTCTCTTTATCTCTATATGAATATGATGTCATGTCACTGCGTTGTTGTGGCACAAACTGCAGATGCAGGGCAGGAAGTCATTTTTACATAGGAAGTACCATCGCAAGCTCTTAAAATGCCAATGGTTTGCGACGTTTATGATTGCTCAAATCAATGAAATGGAGAAAGTACAAGGACCTTTTACTGAGTACCAAAAGTGGTTGTTTCAGTGGGGGGGAGGTTGGAGTAGGGTTCAAAAAAATGACTGAAAAATGGCAGTAAAAATGGCTTGCCCATCTTTGTTTGTAGCTGGGAGTCAGAGAATGCTCCTGTAATATGATACAGTTTCTTCACTTTAAAATGCTAGTTATTTAGTAGTTTGTTTCTTCTTCACTTTGTTGGAGTTTGTACTCCATAGCAACAATACGTAGCAATGATAACTAATGTCTTACTAACTATATTTTGCAGCGTGCAGCCTTATTGCAATAAGCAATAAAGATTTTGCTATCTTTAGGCTACCCTTGCTTGTAACTTATCCTGCTGTGCAGTTGCAATATATATGTTAATGCTGGTCAATACTTAAATACTGCTATATGAACAAAAATACATTAACATTTGGTTTGCAAACACTTTGAACAAATATGGTGCTTTTTAACAGCAGTGTTCCCTTTAACACAGTTACACAGGTACAGTTCAAATATTTCTGTAAATCTCAACTTAAACATTAATGTAATCAATTATAAAACCAAAGCGATTTGCCCCTGCCGGGCATTCAAGTTTTATCTAGTTTGTTATAGAAAAACAAGTTACCCTGAAAGTCCAGAGCATGGGGATCGGAACCATGATAGCAGCTGCAAAGGGGGACCAACTCTATATTGAAGTCTATGCATCTGAATGCAGTGTCTTTAAAGTCTCTGATGGTGTCATGGTCAGGCGTCCCAATACTTTTGTCCACGCAGTGCTTTTGGTCTCAGCTGGTATTCGCGGGGGTCAGGCCTCCATATAATATGGGCAATACATATTATATGGACAAAAGTAGTGGGACGCCTGGCCCCACGAGACTCAAAGTATTGCATGCTGCTCGCACTCAGAGCACAAAAATGCAACAAACTTTCAAAATAAAAGAAAAAAAACCTGCATTAACGTGTGATAAAATAGTAGTTGGCATTAAGTAGATCATGCGATAATGACCCGTTAAAGCACACAGCACCAATATATATGTACACTACCAGTGAAAAGTTTGGACACACCTTCTCATCCAACGATTTCCTTTGTTTTTATTATTAGGTACATTGTAGATTAATATTAAAAACATCACCTATTGCTCTGATGACAGATTTGCACACTCTTGGCATTTTTTCAATCAGATTAATGAAGTATCAACCTGGAATGCCATTTAATTAACGGGTGTTCTTTGTCAAGAGTTCATTAGTGGAATTTCCTGTCTTCTTAATGTGTTTGGGATCATCAGTTGTGATGGTAGGGCTGGTACACAGTTAGTGATCCTATTCCACTACGGTTCTACTCCACATTATGGCAAGAACCACTTAACTAAGTAAAAAAAAACAACAGTCCATCATGACCTTATTACAAAACATATTCTGGTTTGTTTAACACGTTTTTGTTAACTGCATAATTCCATGTGTTCCTTCATCATTTTGTTTGTTTTCAGTATTAATCTACAATGTAGAAAATAATAAAACAAAGAAAAAACATGAATGAGTGAGAAGGTGTGTCCGTACTTTTGACTGGTTCTGCTCGGGATTTCGTGCCTCACTGGAATCACACAACTGCAGACAAGCTGTTAAACAGGCTGCTTTCATTACATATATGCCTTTAAGACGTATGTGTAAATATAATTCTAATTGGCTGCCCTGTATTGTGGAAATATGGGTATGTCTTGGCTAAGTCCTACAGTCCAAACAGTCAAAAACAGTTTTTGGAACTTGGTCTACTTATATGGCCTGGGGGGTCTGGGGAGTGTATAAAACTTTCCACACAAATTTACACTCTTTAAAAAATGCATTTTTGGGGGGCGGTGCTCAAATACTTGTAGTCAAGTGGTTATGTAATAATTGTGGCCTGTGTGGTATTGATTAAAAGTTAATGGTCCGCTCTTTCTACATAATCTCATTCAGTGAGCTACTTGTGAGAAGTAATTAGTTTAAAATTACTTTAATTACTTTAATAATGTTTTAAGCCATTTTTGCAATTTGTAAAACACACTGAAAAAAAAACTGCAGTGGTTTGGGAGTGTTCTGATGCGTAGGCCTTGTCTGCAGTTTGAGGTCAGTGATCGTTTAGAAAGCCCTGCATTACGAGAGCAGTGTGCCTTCAGGCTTGAAGATTAAATGGCCATTTGTCTGTTAAAAGAACTGTCTGTGACTTTATCAGCTTGTATTTCCTGTGAGGAGAATGATGTCTAATGATGGTTATGTATGCGTTCTTGGTTATGACATCAGAATTGATGACCTACGTTTCCTACTCTGCATTTTATGTGTAGAGACACACGCTCATGCACACTCATATGCAGACACGCAGTTACTGTTCTCTGCTGTTCCACTCATGCCCCGAGAGTTGTGTGATTAAAGTAGATTATTAAATGTTGCTAAGACTGGAAAAGCCAGTCA
This sequence comes from Brachyalestes nurse, assembly GCA_037974405.1. Taxonomy (NCBI): domain Eukaryota; kingdom Metazoa; phylum Chordata; class Actinopteri; order Characiformes; family Alestidae; genus Brachyalestes; species Brachyalestes nurse. The sequence goes on from JBBPCY010079839.1 coordinate 12,496, forward strand.
TTATTCTGGAAAGAAAAGCAGCGCTAAATTGTGTTCAAATAATCCTTTAATTCTCCTCCCAAAAATTTAACTGAATGCAGGATTAAGCAGACACAGCCTCCATTCGGAGCATCTGGCGCAATCAGGGCTAATCGATAACGAGAGCCGCATAAAGCCTCTGAAACAGTCCACATCTGAGATTAGTTCAGATAATTCACTGTAATCTCTCTGCAGTCTGCGCAGAACCGCAGCCCTGCTGGTCAGAGAACCACACAGAGTAATGCTGGATTTTTCATTTGCATCATGACTCAGATGCAACTAGTGCTGGGTGAAACTACTGATATACCAGAATCGGTATCACACAACAGTACTGTATTTTAGTATTAATGAAGTTAGCGGCATTGATAACTAAACAAATCAGATATACAAGAATCCCTCGCTTTATTATTGTATTATCTCTGCTAATGCAATAGAAATCTCTTCTTTAAAATTATATAGGCTTCATTAATGCTAACTCCAATAACAGTCATAAATTATTATTCACTTAGAAGTCTTAATCAGATTATTACCTTTGAAATTACTACACAGAAAAAACTGAACCCTGAATCTGCATGAATAATGTATATTAACACAATGCTGCCACAGTTACTTACCTTAGTTGTGTTGATTAAGATAAATGTGTTGTTGGGTGTTTTTGCGTTGTATGGGGACTTGCTTTTCAAAAAAGCTAACATTTGTCTTGCTGTGATGGTTGGAATTATGTTGTGATTGTCACTGTTTTGACCACTTTAAAAACTGAACATAAACATATGTACAATATACATCATGCATTCCTGTTCACAAGACAAGACACTTTTTGTCCACTGCTATACGAGCTCAGTCCATTACCCCTTTCATCAGTGTGCACCAACACAATTTTGTAAGAAGAAAACAGAACAAAACAATCCAGTCAAAACTGGCTGTATACAGTTTGTCAGACGTTATTTTAGCACAGAATAGCAGAAGCATGAAATACTCAAAAGACATGTGTTTATTAACCCTGCTAGGGTCTTCATTTTTTGGTTACACAGGGAGTCCTGCTGGGTCTGGTGGACCCATTGCATTTTGGGGCTTTTAATTATAAACATATTCAAACCTTTTTTGTTAAAATTCTCAGCAGATATTTACTTCACCCCATTTGCAAGTAATATAAACAGAACATGTTAAATTTGTTCCCTTTACCTTTGTTAAATCACCTTTATGAATAGAAATGCCACTCAGGTCCCACAGACCCAAAGACCTTATAAGGGTTAATCTAGTAATTCTGACTTCAACATGATCTCATATTGAGATTTTATGATATATTTATACAATTTAGTGATATCAAACGTTACAGTATAAACAGCACCACACCCATCTGTAAGAGAGTTACAAGTTACAAACAAGCAACCAATAATATGTGGTCACACTGAATGCCTTTGTGGTGTCTTTATTTTCAGCACTGACAGTAAAATCTGGTCTGTAATGCATTCCAGACATTCGGGTCATAGTGAAAGTAACTGAATCAGTTAAGGAGACTACCATAAAAGCTCCTCCTGATTAAAATTGCCTTAAGGTATTGTTTGCCGCTCATTAACACTTTTTTTAACTCCAGTAATAATCAGAAATTGGGTTAGTGACGTACTACACTGCAAAAACATGAATCTTTAAAGTGAGCAATAAGCATGAATAAATTGGACTTTTTCAATAACTCTCTATTTATACATAGTGGGGGCCAAACCTCTGACACCACTAGTGAAAATCCTTTTATTTTGAATACTTCTCTGATTTAATATAAAGTTTTTCATTACAAATTATATTAGCAGACAGTTAATCAAACACTTTTCAGTGTTTTTATTGCTTACTTTTGCTTTGTTGACAGGGTGCATTCAAAGTCCGCAGGTTTGTGTGAATGTCTTTGATGAGTAGATCAGCTTCAGCTGAGAGTCGTTTGAATGCACACTTCAGTGAAAGGGATGAGATTCAAAACATTTACATTTTTGGTCTTAGACCTGAGCACAAACTTGTTTACATTTTGTTTATTTATCGTTCTGTAGTTGTCGGAATTCTGTCGCTGTGTCGTTTTGGTCACGTACATTTGTAGTGTACAATACATTATAGTGTGCTGAATGTCGTGTACAAAATGCATAATAGATTCCTGTGCATGACACAAAGCACTTTCATAGTCTTAATAGTCAGTATGCTTTTATATCAGATAGTCGTGTTGGTTATTTAGACTTCAATGAGATTTCTGAGAAAACTGTATTGCTTTTTCCATTGATATGAAGCTCACCACTGGAACGCTGATCTTTTTACTGATTTGGAGAACATTTACACACACTGTTATAGATGTTGTGTAACAAGCACTTTTCTCCGTCATTTGATGGGTTGTTTTGGAACATTGGTTTGGAAATTTTGATAAGTCTAGTGCACGTTATTGACTTTATCCTCTGCCATGGAAGTCCCATGAGGCAATACTGTTTCCAAATAGGGCTGAGTCTGTTTCTAATGAAGAGTGGCACACAGCTCCTCAAGTCATTTTTCTGTGGAACTGGTGACCAGTTGTGCATGTAAAACCCACATGCACACACACACACACACACACACACACATACACACACACGCTCACACAATCTCTTTTTCAGGAGACACACACACATACACACACACAAAACCTATTCACAGTATAATAGAAGCTGCATGGAGCTTTCTCCATTTATTCCCATTTGTAAGATTTGTGCCAACTGATTTCATGCATAGTGGATTCTGGGCAAAGCCACTACTACACATTAATTTATAATAGATTAATAAATACAATAGATCATGAAATTCTTAACATAAATCTACTGTATTTAGATAAATGATTTGATAGCACTACATGGGGCTAAATGATTTGGTGTTGTGTTGTTTTGTTATTTTTTTAATTAAGGTCCTCAAATGGTTCTTGGCTCGGATGGATAGCTCTATAAAAAAGACTACAGAGCCTTTAAATGATCCAGAGTTTCTTTAAATTTCTTCATTCTTGCACATCGTATTTACAAAAGGGGTTCTTTCTGTTTCTTAAAGAACTATTCATTGAAATATTCTTTAGGAAGGCTCTTCTCTAACATAGCTCCAAAGAACCCTTTGAGTCATTGCATAGCTACAGTGCTGGAACATGTGGAAAAGATTGATGAAAACATGACAAGTCTGATATTTCCAGGTGTGATTGTGAGAAGCTGAATTTACATAGTTAATACTGAGAAAGGATGCTGTAATCAGATGTCAGTGCAGAGCACTAATAATGAAGATCTCTTTTGTATGGTGCACCCACACAATCACTAAAACACACGGGCACACACACACTCACTTTTGACACTCTCAGCACACAGACAGCTGGTCAGCCATCACAAGTTAACTTAATTAACAGGCCCCAGACAAAGGCTGAGTTAAGCTATTGCAGTTAATGCATTTTAAATGCAGATAAGGGGTTAAGAGCACATAAAAAATGAGACTGAAAAAAGTACAGAAAAGCACTTTTGTTCCTAATAACTGATGTATGTAAAATCAGATATAATCAGATGAGGGTATATATCTGGTTCACTTGCTGAAAAAAAATTATGTCTTTGTTTGTAGCTGATGTCAGTCCCATAAGGCCAGGCCTTGTTGTTGTTGTTTTATTTTTTTACATGAAATTTTTTTACAGTAAAGGCCTGGTTTTAAAGGTAACAGGATAATGCTACCACCAACAACTGTTCATTTACAACCACAATTGATTTTACATAAAGAGCTCTTTTCAATGAACCACTTTTTTCAAAAAACCAAGTTTCTTTATTAATACTTTTAGTATTATTTAGTATTATTTGAAACTACTCATTTTCTGTACATTTTCATTGTAGTAACAGTATTCAGTGGTAGATTTTTTCGAATTATGTAGCAAAATAAAATGTAATAACCCTTGACTTCTAAATGTGAAGTTTTGTTAAAATAATAATTGAATCCATTAAGTAGTTCAAACATTTGGACTGTAATGTAATCCTACACTCCTAAAAATGAAGGTGCCATAAAAGGTTCTTTTCTTGGATGCTGTAGAAAAATTAGACTTGTTTCCCTAAATAACTGTTCTTTGAAGAACCATTTTTGGATAAAAAGTGAGTGGGAAGAACCTTTTAAATGTATGAAGAATCTTCAAGTTTTTTTTTTTTCTAACGATTTAGGGAATCTTCAAGGAACCTCTGTATTATGTGAAAGTTCTTAAAACTGTGGGTTCTTCTCCCACAGAAATAGTAGCAGTAAGTAAAATACTGAGATTAGTATTGATGTCTTAGATAAATATTACATTATCACCCCCATGCTAGACCTTTTTTTTTACTGTGAAATGAATAAATCTGCACTCTTTAAAAAGCACATAAGAATAAATAATGAGTACTTCCAAGACAGGTGAAAAATTTGCTAATTATTATTGTCCAAAGTACAGTGTACAATGTGCAATATGAAATTCATACTTCAATGCTTCCCCACAGACTACAGACAATTAATATTAGACAGTGCAGCAATACAATAAATACAGTAAAAAGAAGTGACAGCATATGATAGTCAACATTGCACTCACACATTGTGTCTCATTCGTCTTGTAAGAACCATCCATTAAAATGTTCTTTATACAACTAAAATTAGGTTCTCTTATGGCACCGGTCCGAGACCCCTTTTGGCCATTTTTGGTGTGTGGTGATATATACTGTAAAGAAATACATCATTTGACCTTTGATCTCTGTGTTGCCAACCTGCAGGCCCCAAACTCGCTGTGAGCAGACCCAGCTGGAAACGGTTGTCAAGACTACAGGCTACCAAGGCAACAACCTTCACAAGATACCGACCATGACATCAGCAGGTGGGAAGATCCAGAGCTCGACCAATGGCAGAGCAGAAGTGGGCCACTCAGGTGAGTGTGACTGACCTGTACACACTCACCGTTCTGCTGATACCTGCCGTTTAACACTTGTATGTAGTCTGAGGTGTATATTCGTATATTTGTTAGTCATGTTAAAATCTCTTAACTGTGATTTTGGCACTTTTTTTTCTTTTTTTACTCTGTTTGAAACCACAGGCTTCCCTCAACATTGTGTGAACATTTTGCATTGAATAGATTAATAGACATGGAATAAAACATTGATATATTTATGTACTTTGAAGTTAAAGTTTTTTTTCTTCTCTTGTAAAGTTAGCATTTTAGGTTTTTTTCTTCAGCAACATATATAACACAATTATATCATTTAAACAACATCTGTAAATGAGTTCGCTCCAAACAGAAGAAAATATGTGTTCCAACCCCAACACTTTTCTTAACATTTCGGTTTCTTAAAACACAGATTCCCAATCTTGGTCCTGGTGTACCTTCTGTCCTGCTTAATTCAGTGCTTTCCTTGTGCTAACACACTAACTTCAACTCAGAATTGGCTATTATTACTATTAGTTATTATTAGTGTTGGGAACATGGCAGATTGTTCTCCAGGAATGTGTGTTGATGATGGTTAAAAAGACTTGAAATGCTATAATAACTACCTCCTTCAAGAACACGTATAAATTTTATGCTATGCTGAATGAAATACAAATGCTAAAATTTGTATTTGGAGTGACGAGGACGGACAGGATCAGGAATGAATTTATTAGAGGGGCAGCTCAAGTAGAACCTTTTGGAGGAAAGGTCAAAAACACGAGATTGCGTTGGTTTGGACATGTGCTGAGGAGAGACTCTGAGTATGTCGGGAGAAGGATGCTGAGGATGGAGCTGCAGGGAGGAGGAGAAGAGGAAGGCCAAGTAGGAGGTTTATGAATGTGGTGAGGGAGGACATGCAGGCAGCTGGTGTGAGAGAGGAAGATGCAGAGGAGAGACCTTTACAAGTCTGGGGGTAGGACACAAATAATTGGGTAGTTCGTGTTGTTTTGTAAAAATACTTTTTTATAGAACTAAAAGTAGGTTCTCTAATGGGACCAACCCAATAAAACCTTTTTGGGACTTTTTGGTGTTTTGTGGTGGTATGTAGTGTAAAGAATGTCCTAATCACAGAATCACCAACCTGTAGACATCAAACGCGCTTTGAGCAGACCCAGCTGTATTCAAATAAACCATAAAAGCCATACTTGAACACCTAATGAAGTATAAATAGGAGTAGTAAAAAATAATGAGATGAATGTTGATATTGTGTATATCAGAGTAACATCTCACACCATGCCACCCAACCCCCCAATCCCAGCTCCAGGTAAATTTTACACCTCTGCTAAGCACTTGTTTTTCATTCCTCAATGCTCTTCACTTTAAAGCGCAATATGCATTATGAAAATATTTTATACAGCCTTTGGGAATTTTTGCGGTGTTTCCAAAGGCAAATATGTACACTGAAGATGGTAATTCATACTCTTCAGTAATCACACATCTGTAATAGGATGAGTGTAATCATATTTATTTGAACTGTGGGTTTTCCAGCAATACTTTTCTGACACAACAGGAGGTGTGTAAGGGGGCTGTAAAGAAAATGTCAACTTTCCTTGCTGTAGTAATATGCTTGTGTTGTGATATGGAAATGGTTCAAAATCTGTTCTGACCTTGAACCATTCACTAAGATATTAAGCAACAATAAGGTATTAAGCAAGTATAAAAATAATTAATCAAAATATATGCATTTTATTATATTACCCCCAAAGAAATGTGTGAATCACTGGTCTGTAATTTTTCTGTACTTGCATAACAACAAATTATCAGTTTAGTTACTTTGCTTACACAATTACTGTGGAATATCAAATATTATTCACAGGGATTAATGCCAGTCTGTAATTTCTCAGTTCCTACATAATGATAAATGGGAATTTGCTATTGCCACATAAATACAGACATATACAGACAGAATAGTTTGAAGCCAGAACTTTAGTTAGATTACCATATCAAGTGGACCATACAGCACACTATACAGCAGATAACATACTAAATGGACCATACAGCAGAATAAATGTTAGGAAAGTTGTCATTTCCTGTGCTGATGCGATGTAAGTCATAATGGAGGTAACTTCTCACCTCTTGTTGCAATCAAAAGAGTCTTATCGGAAAAACAGTCATTAACCTCACAGAAGTGAGTAAAAACAAATGTTAATACGTATGTGCATTCATACAAACTGTTCTGCTGCTGTCTATCTGTAACACTTGTAGTTGTATTGTATTGTTAATTTGTAATTATGAAGTCTTTTCATTACCAAAGACATTTTTAAGAATAGAATGACTCCATCTTTGACTACATTGGTAAATGTAGCTTCAGTTTGCTTTCTTCCTCATGATATATTTACTACAGCTGCAGCTGTAGTAACATATTTAGCTCCCAAAGAGTAACATTAGCTATTTGCTTTTCTTTTTGAATCTACCAGCTAATGAAAAATATCCCCAAAACTCTACCAACTGTAGGGGTTTTCCTGGTGTTTGTACTCTAGAGGCTACTGCAGCACAATAACTATGTGTTTACAATAGATTTAGAAATAGTTGCATTTGTAATTTTGGTCAGTGTGTCCTGTTAAATTGTGGGGTTCACAGAATTAAATTATGTTATTATTTGCTAACATATAGTTTAAATTAATGTTCCTGGTCCAAAATAGTAATTATTACATTCCAGTTTCATTTTTGTTGGATCCCTTCAAATTCTAGAATAATGCAATCTAGGATCTTATGACTTCTTGAATAAAATGTACTAAGATTTTTTTTCCTTCGATTTTCACTTGCATATCTGAGAGAACGGTTTATGTGGAAAGTCTTAAGTGTTACGAATCCTTAAGGACAGTTAGAATTATACATACTTCTTAACTTATGCCTCTTAATGTAAACATATCATATTTAACTTGGAATAATGTTTTGCAAATGATCACTGGTCACACTACTATGGACATGTTTTTGCAAGTGGTCCATAAAGAATTTCCAGCAAATAGTTTGTGACAAAATGAGCAATTGTTTTGTGTCATTTCTCACTCTGAATGAAGTGACATAGGTTTCTGATTCCGCGGGCCTGAGGTGTCACATTTGTTATGACTCAGCCTGCCTATACTGCAGCATGACTCGAGGTCCTGAAAGAACTGTACAAGGGAATGAGTCACTTCATCAAAACGTATATCAGTGCACGTCAATCTGATAAAATATCCTGCTGCATGTTATATGAACACCCTTGTCGTCATCACAGCACAGCGTCACTGTGTTCTATTAGTGGTTTGTTTGGGATGAGTTGAATTGTAGCCTTGTGTAAAGAAAAGATTTGACTCGTGTTATTGTGTGTGTGTGTGTATGTGAGAGAGTGTGTGTGAGTGTGTGTGTGTGCGCGTGTGCACGCCTTATTGTGAGTCAGAATGGTCTCTGTGGTGATGATGTCATGACTATTATAATGATGTAATGAGATTAGTCTTGGAGGAGAGATTTGTGAAAGAGCGAGTGAGAGAGAGAGAAAGAGAGAGAGTGAGTTAATATGTAATTTGTCCATTCATTCATTCATTAGCTTTCATACTGGAACATCGGCGAGACGTCAGCAGAACAGTGTGATGAATAAAGACACCAGTTCTGTGGTCTGTAAATGAGAAACAGTACTAACATTAACTTTTCAAGTGTGTGAGACGTGTTACCGAGTACAAGATTACAATATTTGTTGCTTTACGAAGGTGTGGTTTTGGGGAGAAAACATAGATGTTTAAAAAAATATCTTCTCTATGTGCATCCAACCAGGGGTGCTGGAAGCATTTTTAATGTGGAGGGGACACATTGGTCTTCATGTCGCGGGGGGGGGGGCGGGGTTTGGTGCACGCCTGCAAAGTCTCGGTCGCAGTCCAGGGGGGGAAAGTGGTGGGTGGTGGATGCGCACATGTAGAGTCTCTGATGTTTTCCGGGAAACAAAAAGTGGGGGGAACGAAACGAATGATTTTGAAAAGTGGGGGGATATGCCCCCCTGTTATAATGGTTCTGGCGCCCATGCATCCAACTGCAAGGGACAGCCTGTCTTTTTTTTGTTTTCTAAGTACTGTTCTGTTTTAATTGTTAGAAAAGCGAATTAAGAAAAACATCTGCTAAGGTTTTGTTAGCATAAAGTAGCTATGTGCTAATATTTTGTGTATAATTAACTAATCATGGTCTTTTGAGTCTGTTGAGTGCCTCAATTGACAGTTTTCATTTTCAAACTCTTGTGCAAAGCCAACACAGAAACTCTTATCTTTCAAAAGGGGTTTAAACAACTGAAATGCCTTTTGCCATTATTCCAAAGGTTACTTTAGGTTTGCAGTTTTGCAAAGAAAAGCTACACTTTGACAGAGAGTGTACATTATATAACATCTTGTATTCATCCAAGATAGTATCTGAAGTTATTTATCTGTACATTAATTTCTGATTAGTGTGTGATTTTAAGTGTACATTATTGTGTTAGTTTAACCATTTCCAAACCTTTCCTTGTGGAAATCCAGTCACCCAACACCTTGTTTATCTGATCAGTTCTACAGTTCTTCTAATCAATTCAGGTGCTGTTGATGAATCTGAGACATCACAAGAATACATTAAATCTGTGTTTTTCTTACTATATTTTTATTTTAACAAATACATTAAACGCTTCACTGCATTTATGCTTATGTCTGTTTATTCTGATGTCATATTTTCACTGGGAGAAACTCTTACTGCCAGGCTTTAAAAAGTTTAAACTGTTTGCTTAGGCATCCAAAGGCAAATGCCTTGGGTACCTAAACAAACTGTTTCAAATATAAAATAATGTTCATGTAAGAACACCCTAAATGTTATGACAAATGCAACTATTAACATCAATGCAGTGGCAAGTAACAAGTATTTCATGTTTTTTAAGCAGTTGATATCATTGAATCTAGACAAAGAAAACAGGTTTGGTTCCTGACCTTTTGGTGCATTCCAGTCATTGCTTTCCACCCGCACATATTTAATAGTGGATGATGACTATAATCATACACTGATTTTCTTGAGAAGTGGTTTAGAAAAGGTTAAATGAAAACCTGTATGTATAGTAAATGTACACCTCTGCTTGTTGTATTAGTGTTATTTGTATTTATTCTACTATTAGTGTTTTGTCAGAGCAAATAAAAGCCTAATTTCCAAATCATTTGCTTTTTGAATGGAATTATCTCAGCTTCCTAAGATATTTTCCAGTACTGTTTAGAAGGATTTAACAAATATGCAGTAGTCATTGTAAATTTTGTAATTTATAACTTGTAATATTTGTAAATTCATACTTCATATGGATGTACACTACTATGCTGAAGCATATGGCCCAGGCAAAATGGCAAAAGTGCCCTTTTTTAAGCATGACCATTCTGTACCTCCTCCACTGGCATGGAAATATGCTTAGACCCTTACAGTCATATACCCCTTTTACATTTGAGTATATCCTGCTTTATATATGGGCAGCTCTAAAAACTGAAATGCATGACTCTAATAGGAATGGAAATTTGCCACCTATGTCTGACAGTCTGGGGAAATTACCATTTCAGCCAGTTGCAGTTACCTCACAGAGAAATGTGAGTTTGTGTGGGTATCACAATTATACACCATGGCAAGTGGTTAGCTATTTAAAAAAAAAAAAACTGACGTTCAAGCATTACAGCCCCACATTGCACTTCTGTCACATGATATGTAGGGTATTGTATAGTATGGTTTAAAGAAATGTAAAAAATTGCAGCATGGCCCTTTTATTATTGAAATGCATTATACTCTTTCTTTCTTTCTCTCTCTCTCTCTGACTCACGTTTCTTCTCAAAGATATGGAGTATGGAGAAGCGGAACTGGAGTTTAACTGGGATGAATATTTGGAGGATTTAGGAGCCGCTGCAGCCCCCCACACGTCTTTCAAGCATGTAAGACCCCAAGTCAGCACACATATACACATTTATTTATTTGTAAAGAAAGTGAGGTGAGGATCCAAACACGCTGTTTTTTACAATGTCAAAGTCTCATGTTTCAGCCTGTTGTTGACAGTAGTGTGGTCATTATACCTGTTCCAACACTTATGCCTTAAAACAATGGCCTGGCTATAGCTACACATCAACAGTATTGCTAGTTTCACATAAATCCAACCAACACTGTAACACCCTTGACTATAAAGTCTGCATCTACTCATCACAAGCCCCAGTGAAGACCACAAAACAATAATCAAAAGAGTTCCAGTCAGGCAGCTGCATGATTGAGGAAAAACAACAAAGCAAACCTAAACCATCAAGCATTCTAGACTAAAGCCTGTTGCTATTGTGGGCATGACAAAAATGTTTATGGACCATTTATGTCTCACCTTTCATGGTTATGTCCATGGACATGCACAGCAACATTTTTAAGGCAGGCTGTGTTTTTTGTAAATGCACATTAGTAGACTTAGTGGATGAATTTTAATGAGAACATTTTAATTAATTATTGCTTGGTTTTACTGCATATACAGAATTCCACCTCATTCAGCAAAAGGAGAACCTGTTGCCCACAGTTTTTTTGTTGTTGTAAAAATACTAATAAATATAAATGTCTAGGGGGCATTCTTCATTTCAAATGATTGTGATTAGTGAGTGAGAGAAAAAATTACTATTAGCATATATCACATATTTAGCTTTTTTTGTATCAGCCTTGCAGTAGTTTCCACAAAAGGAGTCGCTGCTATATAGCACATAATATGCAGATTAGCACATTGTCATTTTGTGTACTTCAGCTCCCTTTGTGACAGAAATATTCCAGTTATTCCAGAATTAATTATTAATATTCTCACACTGTTATGAATCATTTATTGTGTGTTCACATGTGACTATAAGGGTTAATAAGGGTTAATAAATTAAATTTAACTTAAAAAAACTTGTCATCTTAACTCCACACTCCTTTTTTAAAATGCCATAGAGGAGCTGCTTTTGGCTCCTTAAACAGTGATTTTCAACTCACTGGTCCTGGAGACACCCTGCCTTCCACATTTGAGTGTTTTCACTGCTTTCAGCACACCAATCCGACTAATTAGCCCATTCACAGCCCCTCACTGAAGTGGGTGTACTAAGTCAGTGAAAACACTCAGATTTGTAGGGCAGGGTGCCTCTAGAACCAGGGTTAAGAATAGCTGCCTTAAAAACCTTTTAATTGGTAGTTCTTTCGTGAACCATTATTGTAAATGTTTTCCCCAAACATTGTTCTTTGGGACCCAAAAGTGGCATCTTCTATGATATCACTCAGAGAACCCTCTGTCATGTGGATTGTGTTAATTGTACTCATTTTATGGCTAACGCAGTGATTATAGGAGCATGTTCCTGGAGAATAGTGTTGTATTGATCATATCAAATTTATGTGAATTCAGCCAAATAGTAATACAATGTTAATGAATATTCCAGGTACAAATCAACCCACAGTATTCTTGACATAGCCTAATGATTATTTCAGCAGTGGGCTACTATGAGCTATTATTCTATTGCTTACTCAGTGGTAATGGAAAACTGGTGTGACAATAAAAGCACAAGACTTTTCCTGGACACTGAGTAATCAGAATTGTCCTCATAGGTGGAGCTCAGCCTTCAGAGCAGCTTTCAGCCTGGAATGAAGCTAGAAGTGGCCAATAAAATATGTCCAGACACATACTGGGTAGCGACTATCATTACCACGTGTGGTCAGTTGCTGTTGTTGCGCTACTGTGGCTACGGCGACGACCGCAAAGCTGACTTTTGGTGTGACGTCATGAGTGCGGAGCTTCATCCCGTGGGCTGGTGCACGCAGAACAACAAACGTCTGCACCCGCCTGAAGGTAAAACACACACAGCAAACCAACATACCGCATCTCATAGACTTGCATAAATTATTAATAATTAACTGTCAGAACTGTGTGAGATAAATATGGAACAAATACGTTCCAATATCTTCGCTCATTTTAATACAACTCCCTCTATCTGTAGCTCTCAATCTGTATAGCTGTTTCTCATTCTCTTTTTTTATATAACTCTCGCAATCAGCATTTCTCTCTTTCTCCCTCTCTCTCTCTCTCCCTTTCTCTCATATCTGTCTTTTCCTCCCTATTTCTTTCTTCGTCTTTTTCTCTCTCCCTCCTCTATTTTTCTTTTTCATGTTCCCTCTCTTTCCATCACTGTATTTGTTTCTCTTTCATTCTCTTCTCTGTCTCTCTCTCTTTCTCTCTCACACACAAATACTAATTTACTCAGTCACAATATCAGTAACATCTGCTAATGGTGGAATTAACAGCATCCATCATTTAACAGTTAGCTGCTAATACGCTTTATCATTAGTGAGTTCATTCCCAGAGAAGGTGAATAAAGAACATTTGTCAGATTCACAAACTTTGCCGTATAACTAATATTGGCTCAAATCTTCACATAAGCTTTTTCCCGCAGATGTATTACTTGGGAAGTTTGGTGCCTGTATTTGCCTGAGATATTTAACTTTCAATAAAATAACATGGTATAAGCAGGATGTCATACTTGTATGGGCATTCAAATGATAGTAAAAGAGTGGCCGAAATCAAACATTACCAGTTTTCATAGACTGTAGTAAATGTTGTCCATTTTATAGATGACAGTATGTCACACAGTGTCACAAACCACAGAAGCAAGTGTATTAAAGATTACGTTTTTGCTGTCTGTTTTATCAATATTTTGGTTTATTTATATATCTATTATATATTATATATCTATTTATTCTAAGCATCATATGTATATGTTAAATTGATTGTTGTGAAATTGTACACATTACTATATATTAGAGCTGTAACAGTGTTGTATTCGTACTGATCCGTCACGGTACGTGGGTCACGGTTCGGTACATGATGTCATACTGAGAATACACGGTATGACGGAGAAGACATGATTGAAGTAATACGGAATCACAGAGGGACCAAAAAGCTCCAGTAAATCATAAACCTGGGTTGTAGTGTGGTGCAATAGTGCCACCTACTGGCGTAACACTTCTGCTGCCTTACAC